>JAMKCH010084754.1:0-44001 GCA_023653785.1 Ophioderma brevispina
AGATAGTCTGTTCTGGCTGTCATTTAAACAATAGCCTCAATTCCCACATCACAGTCAGTAACCTTACTCACCAATGCATTTATGAAAATGTAACCTCTCTAGTTTTGGGGTATGATCACGATACACAGAACCCACTAGGTTGGTTCATGTTTGTGGCAGTATGTACAGCCTTGTGATGAACTGTGTCCCTGGTGGAGGAGGTTGTGTTTGGTCATTGTGTTAGCATGATCACTGACCCAGCAGCCGGGCCCCCCCCATCATATTTTGAAGCTGCCAAAACCCCCCCTTTCAAACAAGACTCCCTGTCACCACCATGAAAGTTACTCATCCGCAAACTCCTGAACAATTCACAGGTTATGAAAGTGACAATAGGAGGTGTCAAAACCCTAGAGATGACAACTTTGTGAATGATCAGGCCAACACTCCTCCAACATAAAACATTGGGGAGGGGTAAGCCTAGGGGGACTTGCATGAAAGGTGGTGTGTGTGGTATGTGAGTAGCTGCACATAAAACCCCCTCGTTCAGGTCAATTTTCAGTTCTGCAGATACTTTTTAAGCCATATTTATGTTCTACATGCGCCCAACTTTGATGTAAGAATCTGTTCTTGTCCAAATTTGACTTCAAAACCTGAAAAATGAAGCAATCGAGCTCATTGCTTGTTCTCACTCACAGAAAATAACCCAAATTCAGAGACCCAAATTTAATACCAAAATCAGTTCTGCAGCCCCACGTTTAAAATTCAGGGTGGTACATCTGCAGAAAAACGCTTGCCTTATCATCCCGGCGGGTGAGGCGGGACGTAGGAGGTAATCCATCACCCTAATAAATCAATAAGGTTTGACCGAGTTCAATCCCAATTTGTTAGAGTTACTGAAGGAATTAGTTTTCAAATCCATACTCAATCTCGCAGGTTTTTTCTGATAGTTTTCCACTCACAATCCTATTTTTGGTGGGAGGACTGAGTGCCTATCTTACCACTGCACAGCTTTCAATGTTGGCAAGTCATTCGTTATAGAAATGTCAGTAATTTAAAAACTGCCATGAAGTCCAGACTTCCGAACACAAAGATCAAGACCACTGCCTTTTTTATGTCCATATCACCTGTGACATGAGAACTATCTCCAGATCTCAAAGGAAACGGAAAAACTTTGTCCAACAGATAGCAACCAGGATTAATCCATATTTAACAAGAAATAAAACAAGTATTTCATTTGCCAGCTAACAGTGTACAATACCAACATTGGAATACTTCAATTATCTGTCATACAAGTCCTGAGGGAGACTAATGTGGTATGTGCCAAATGTCATCATTGGGGTACTCTACATAGCCTTCATATTGTGTTAAGAAAGCCCAGGCGCACATAGCCAGAGCCGGTGGTTACCTGAGGGGGCACGGCAATTCCCGGTCGGTGTCAACAAATGTCTCAATCACAAGCAAAAAATGTTCCGGTACGCAGGGAAAAGAATCTAAAAAGGGTGATTTAACATAAAATATCAGTTGTTTTATTTCCCGATTCCCCCTAAAAACATCAGAGGTGGGACTCTGCCCCCTATGCCCCACATGGCTACGCCCACTGGAAAGACCATTCATTTATTGTTATATGCTGTTAAAGTACGTGTTTCCGAGTCTTTGCAACCGGTCTTACCCGGAAGAGTACTGATTTTGATATCCGATGAAAGCTGTATTTTTCTCTTGTTGTCCTGAAATTTGAGCCCTCAAATCCATTACATTCCAAGATATAAACAAAAAAAAAATGCGTTTTATGGTTAACCATTAAATATTAGCACAATATTGAATAGGGTTTGCAACATGCATTATTGCGTCACCATCAAAACCGCAAGTTGTTTCCCACTGTACTTGATGGGGTGTATGTGCAAGTGCCAGGCTCTATATCAGGTAGTAGAGAAACACAATCAATTAAATTGAACAAGCACCCTTAACGGAACTATCAGTGTGATCCACCAAAAGAGTCAAAATATTAGAAATTTGCAGGAGTAGTCAAGAAGGAAGGATAAAGTCTGTAGGAATTCACCTAATTCACTGATAGTGCTTTAAGAAAGACCACTTCCTTTTGGTTCTTATCCATAAACCACATGATTTGTGAAAGATGTACAAAAGATTAATTACAGTTTTACTAGGGAATTTTTAGTCATTTGTTCACCAAATCCAGTAAAATAAATTGAAATGCCATAGGCCTAAGGGCCATGCCGATTGTAATAGCCTTGTCCCCCAGAACCCCAGATTTGAATGAAGTGGTCAAAATTGGATCAAAAGAAAGCTATATTTTTATCATTACCCTGTGAAAATCTTTAGGGCTAAAGGATGTTTGGTTGGAAATTATGAGCGAAAATGCACTCTTATTTGGGTTCAACCAAAATTTTAAATAGTACTCTTTGGGGTTAAAAAAAATCACATTTTTAGCTCTCACATTAAAATGGGTTGAAATATTGTGCACAAAACGTACAGATGGGTGTTGGGTGAAGGCCCCTTCTATGAAGTGAGTCGTTCCCTTTATTTTAAAAACATTAAAGTCTGACTCAGAGATTTTCGAAATATTATTTTCTTTATGATATGAAAAATATTCAACTTGAAATAACAGGTCAGTAACCTAAATGCACAATGGCGGCGCCATTTGAGAAAATGAATCAGAGGTTTTTTCGTTTTTGATCAGTACACATTTATGTGTATATTAAGTCCCATATGGATACTAATGTATAACAAAAATTCCGGATCGGATTTCATAACAAAGTTTGTGATTTTTCTATATGAAGGAATTTCGTTTAAGAAGCTTATCAATTTCACACAGTTATTATATATGGCAGCATTATGTACATGCAAAAACACGATTTTTTTTTGGAAATTTTGTGAGGGCCGCCCTCCTCAGGAAAATCTCTGAGTCGGCCTTTAAACAAGAAGCACCAATTTTGTATGTAGCAGTCTTAACCCTCAGAAACCATTCTTACGGTGTCTCTGATTGGTTTAATTTCAGCTATAGTCATGTGACTAACCAATTAAAATAGGTGTTCCCTAAAAATTGAAGACTAATCTTCATGCCCTACCACAATTCTTAACCTTGAATGTTATGGGTGCAATGAGAGATTTCAAACAACCGTGTCCCTAAAAAGGTGGATGAAAATTCTGATTTTTTGCACTGGGTCTAAAAGCTTTCTATCAAATAATATTCCCATCTACAAGGTTTTACAGCCTGCACCTGTGAGCAAAACCTTTTTGAAATAATAACAAACTTTTAAACAGTTTCGAACCAAAAACATTGAAATCAAACGACTATTTCAGTATGTCACCATTACCCAGCAGACTAGAGGTTATTTAGGATCAGTTATTAGTGCAGCTGTATCTCAGTTTCCAGACCTGTCTTTTCACAGTAAAGAACAAAGTATTCCCGTCAACAACCTGTTTGATGAGTGGGTTTAAATTAGCCTTTTCCTTTTTAGGAAAGTATTCCCAATCATTTGGGTTCTTTTTTTATACTGAAAAGTGGAGATCCAAACTCAACCTCAATATGATGGATGATGGACAATATTAAACGTGGTGATTAATGGTGCCCTATGCCAAAACAAGCTTAAAGCTTAACACAGCCAAAGCAACAAGTTTTATTTGGATTTTTGACTGGTCAAAGGCGATACTACATTAACCAACCATGCATATCTAGCAACTTTCGGAGAAGCATGTAATGATGCAAGCTCAAAAACTGAGGCAGATACCAAATTTGTCTAATGACCACTGCTACTCACAAGCACTGACAAACATCAGCAACACAGCAAGGAGATCACATTACGGGTTATATTATTAAAAGTAAGCCACTATTGTGTGGGTTTACAATTTGGTGGATGGATATCTATGTTCAATAAGCAGAACAAATAAAAATAGTCACTGAAATATGATAAAATGTTACTTGCTAATATATGGATGACTTGGTCAAATTACACAAATTGATTTGTTTTTCGAAGACTATTGAAAAAATACATCAAGGAAACTTGCATGTTCCCCTGGCAAGATGACAGTATGGAAAATGAGCTCAGATGACCCTTGACCTTGGTTCCATGACCTTCGACATTATTCACCTAAAGGGGAAACCGTATGGCCCGTAACCCCAAACGTCTGGTTGCAATCGGGACTTAACTTTCGAGAGACTGAAAAAACAAAAAGCCTAAACAAAACCTAACCAAACTGAGAATATGTATAACATACGGACATGCGCGCCTATCGCAAAATCCCCCCTTTGCCTTTCAAGCCAGGGGGATAATTAAAATGTAAAAAAATTCTCACTCAACAACGTAAGACAAATGATAAACCCATTGGACGACTTATGAAGGCAAACCAACATGATTAGGATATTTGTTTCAAGTACTCCCGGTTATAGAGGAAGGAAAAGGGTTACATGCGACTGATTGGCCGGCTGCTCGGGCTGTTTATCAGTGTGTCCAGGAAGAGAAGGGGAAATCGACCATTAGGGGAGGGGAAATCAGGAGGTCACGGCTACCAAAGGACTACTGAAGATCAGGTTGGGTTCTATTTTGATCAATTTCCTTGGGGTTGTCCAACACTACTGTGGTATAACATGCCGGACTATATTCCGAGAACATGTACATCCGTGTATCTTATATTCTAGCAGCTGTATGCCAAGGTTGAGGGGGTTACACCGTAATAAAGAAGAATATTGGTTGTGCTTTTTTATTTGCTAAAATTGACCAATTTTTTTTTTTTTTGACGCATCCTCATGATAGTATTTATTATCACTTATTCACTGAAACTCAGCTTATTTGTAATGACCCCAAAAATCCTAGCAGGCAAAAAACTTATTCCTTGCGATTTTGTTTTATCATATCAATCTTCGAAAAATTCAAGAAAACCAGGGGTGGACGGCAGGAATCCCAGGATTTTAGATGTTGCTTTGGTTTAACATGTAAAAGCGAAATATTGACAAAAAAAAGGTGATTTTTTATTATGTGTCAAGATATTTTTCTTATTCCCAACAAAAACCATCAGAGCTTGCAGATCACTCCACTGTAAGGCGGATTGGCTGTTTTTTTTGTATGATAAATATGGATAAGGAAAGGATGTATGTGGGTTCATGGGAACACCATGATCGACCCACATCTATACACCTAAATTGTTTGTGGTGTGAAATTCCTTTGCTTTAAGTTTCTTTTGATATTAGGTGAGTATATAATGAATGAGGCTTGGCCCCCATAGATCTGGGAAAAAACCAAAGGGGAAAAAGGTGATTCAAATGTGAAGAATGAACGAAATATAACAAGCAGATTTGTTAATTTTGCAACGTTGAAAAGTTAACCTGCCAGGTTCTAGGTGAGAGATATTCATGCAGAATGAACTTATGGACCTTAACTCACACTTGTTAACATTCACCAGTTCCCACAAGACTAGATTTGGTTAATGCTCTGTGTTTTTACAATTGATATAATTTAACTCGCCAGCCACATACTACGTGCCCGCCACATTAACAAACCAGGAAAATAGGCATCAGGCTGAGTTAAATTTAAGCCCATCACCTGTCTCTAACCAGTGTTTAGCCATGTATTAAGACTAGATTAAAAATACTAGGAGGGGACCTTGTGGGAAATGAAACATTTAACATTGACTGAATAACCTCAAATGTGACCTCTAGCTAACCTTTGACCTTACACCTGTTAAAAGAAATCGTGCAATCCAACCCAGGATGGATGGGTTGCAAATAATATAACACTTAACATTTTAAACAAACACATACAAGAGAACATTATTCACACACACAAAAAAAAACTCACACACACAACACACAAACACAATTTCATGGTCTGTCAAACTGTTTCGCTAGGGAGAAAAAGTCCTAATGCTTTATTATGCTTAGAAAAGAAAGAGAAAAATATTATTAAAAAGTAAGACAATGGCGGCCAAGCTCATTCATTATTCGCAACTCACCAAAAATGTCAAATGAAATTACAACCAAAAGAGTTCAGCTCCACAAACTACTTTGGGTGCTTTGATGTGGGTTCGTCATGGGGTGATCCCATGACCCACATACGACCTCGTCCTCATTCGTTATTCATGCCAAAAAAAAAAATCAGAACTAACAATTCCAGTGGAGTTGAATCTTCAACTCCAATGGTTTGGAATAAGAAAATATTCATTAACAAACCATAATACAAAATTCAGAATGTTTCATCAAGATTTCGCTTATAGGGTTGTAAACCAATGGCGACGCTCAAAACTGGGATGTCTGGCCGCCCCTTCCCTCTTTGCGATATAATAAAACCAAATTTATATGTAAAAAAATCTGTTAAGCAATTTTAGATTATAATCTTTCCGTGGAGATGGCCAGTGCACACAATGTTGAAAAAAAACTATCGTGCACTTGGTCCTAGAGTTCCCGTAGGATTTTACTTACGACAAAATCCTACTTTTGTGTGACGATCTCTTTGATTAGCCTATAAGTCCGTGCTCACTTACATCATACATTCAAAACACGTATATAGCTTGTCACACATTAAATAAAAACCAACTCCTGTATGTATAAGGAGTATTTCAAGTCAAATAATGGTGTATTTGCCAAGTCCTAAACTGACGCTTAGATAGACCTCTTACGGAAGGCTTCCCACAAATGGCTCCTGGTGTTAAATGATTCTGGAATCTCAATGCTTGCTTTGAAAATGTCCGTTAGGGTGAATTTTGCTAGTTGAGTAAGTCCCAGATCTGATAAGCGAACACCCATACAAACCAAGAGTTAACGCCATTTACCTTCGTGGAGTCGGTTGAAGTCAACAGATGTTTTGCGGCTATTTCTGCAACTGCCTTATTCGGTGTCTGTGTGCGTATATATCCAACAAACAATCTAACCACACATAGGAAAAACACAGGAAGGAACAACAACTTAACAGACAAACAGCAACAACAAAACACGAGTTTCGGCTGAAAAATATCAGCCTTTATAAAGTACTACAAAAGAAACATACACCAAAAAACTAACAAGCAAAATAACACTGCTTGCAAATGCTATAACCAAACAGCAAATGCGAGCAACAGAACACAACAGCACAAGACTAGGATAACATGAATAGATGATTGGAATGTGAGCACAATAGAAAGATATGGTGCCAAGGGATCATGGACTGTTCAGGGTGACTATCCCCAAGAGGGATAAGAAGAAAGAGTGCATTGTGGGGAGACACAATAAGATACAGGATTTACATTGGCAAGAATGAAAAGGATAAAAACACATGGGCAAGAGATCAAATCCACCTGGCATGGAAAAGAGAACAAAGAAATAGAATGTGAATGATAAAATGGTTGGGCTAAACAAGCAACGCATGAATAAAAGGGAAAAGACGGGAATCTGACTTAAAAGGATAGTTAATCACTTTATATTATTCCCTGAGGTGTGGAAGTGGTTGGAAGGATCTGAATCCAACAATTCCAGTGTTTTCCTACATTTCTGGTGTGCGTATGTTAGTGCTTTGAATCGATGTTGCACAATTTGAATATATGACTATTGGTCTTACACAATAATGTCAGTGACTTGCAGAAGGAAAAGCACTATAGCTGGTATTCCCTGAAGCCGCCACAATCTTTTGAGGGATCTGAGCGTTTGGAGTGTCAGATATATACCTTTGGTAGTAAGACAAAATAACTTTTGCCCCAGAGAGGGCAAGCCAAGAAATCCCCAATTTTAGGACGGTCTGTATTGGTTTTAACACATAAAAGCGGAAATCTTGACGAAATCTTCTGAATTGTTTTTATATTTTGTCCAGGACTATTTTTTTCAAAAATGTTGGAGCTGAAGAATCAACCCCTGCTTGTAAAGGTTTAATTTCCTGAAATTAAACAAGGCAACTCGTCCTTTACGCGATGCCGTAAAATATGTCCCCCCCGCCGAATGTTGCGATCACTAAACTGTGATAAATGCAACTTCAACACCCCGCAATACCCTCACCCCCCTCCCCAATTACCCCCCGCAACACTCCACCCCCTCCCCAACACCCCGCAAAAACCCACGCCCTCCCCAACACCCCACTCTCATCCACAACACCCCCTGCAACACCCCACCCTCTCAACATCACAACACCGCAACCCTACCCCAATACCTATAACACGCCTGCCCTTCCCCAACACCCCGCAAAAAAACCCCCATCCCCTCCCCACACCCTCATCCCTCGCAACACTACCCCATCCCCCTCCCCAACACCTCCGCAACACTCCCAAACCCCCTCCCCACACCATGCAACACCCCAACACCCCTCCCCACCCCACTCCCGTCAATCCCCACCCCTCCCAAACACCCCGCAAACACCCCACCCCCTCCCCAACACCCACTCCCTCTACAACACCACCCCCTCCCCAACACCCAACCCCCCTCCCCACACCCAACCCCCTCCCCAACACGCAACCCCCTCCCCACACCCCAACCCCTCCCCAACACCTCACAACCCCCCCAACCCCTCACACCCTCCCCATAGCATAGTATTCTCATGTTAGGCGAAGGAATTTTGCCTAGTCGATGTACCGTTTCAAGATCCAGCAATTACTCATTTTAATTAGCTCTCATTTGCATACCTAAGCCGCAATATATATCACATACTTTTCAAATGCAAAAAGATGTGCCCCCATGAAAGGCTATTATGCCCAGCGCAGGAATTTTTGAGTACCCGATGTACCGTTTCACAAAAATATAGTATTAGCTGATTTTTGCATATTAATTTAGCTCATTTGCATAGCTCATGTGCCCGAAAATACGCCCAAAATCAATCAGGTCCAAGACTCTTCATCTGCTTCCTTCCACCAAGTTCAATCATTAGATGCCTGACAGAACTCCAGAAAACTTGCAAACAGGTCCTGCAGAAAATTCTCATAAATTATGCAAATTAGGTACTTAATTAGCATTTTCACGGCCACATCAATTTAGGTCGAGAACTCACCACCCGCTTCTTTCCACCAGTTACATCATTGTCCCCTTACGAACTCCAGATAATGGTAATAAACAACAATGGGTTAAAATACATTTTTGTCACAGAGACGGACAAACGTACGAACGACAAACTGACGAACGGACAGACGCTGCTCATTTCATAGTCCCCGTTCCGACGTCGTTCGGCGGGGACAATAATGAAGATGACATGAAGTCGTATGTGGGTCAAAGCACTCAAATTGGTGTGTGGTTTGCACTCTGTTCTTGCGGTAAAATTCTTTTGATATTTTGTGAGTTTGCTATCATTGAATGAGGCTTGGCTGCTATTGTCTAATTGCCCCAGCTATGCTGAAGTCCCTCTTACAATCAATGGCCATAGGGTTGAATCCATTACTGTCTGCCCTTCATAATTTTCGTTCGGGTTGCCGCTTTAATATACAAATACATTCCACAATATTCCGGTTTTCTTGGAACTTTTTCAAATGAGGTCCGTAAGTTAGTCTCATAAACGTCATAATCCATTTTTTACATAGCAACCCTTTTTTGGTTTACCCTACATTACGAAGCATTAGTGATGGTCATTTGAGAACCACCTACTATTTGTTTTTAATAATTAGCTCTAAACATGGGGTTACGTAGATTTTTTAAGCATCATGCAAATGTAGAACAAAGTTCAAATTTTCATTTTTGGCCTCAAGAACATTCCCGCATGAGTATCGAGGTCATCACATCGATACTAATCATTCACTGTCAGGTGCCAGGTTGATCGTTGGAGATGAAACGCTCTTAGAATGCAAGTTTGTGATCAGACTGTCATTCCTGTCGGTTTGGCCATGTTTCATCGCTGACGGCCCACATCAGTACCTGTTGCGGGGGCCTCCTTGGAGGCGGTGCCAAATTGTGGGAGGCCTGTTGAAATCTTCTCTTGGTTAGGCCGTGAGGAGCTGCCACTACATAACTACTGCTGCTGAACATAACCAGCATTAAGGGCGGAAAAAACCACACCAGTTTCAACGGCCAGTGTGTTCCATACTTTATAGTATCTGCTGCCTTGTAGACTTACCTGATTGCAGGAAAGGCTTGGGGAGACAACCCTGAGGAGAATCCGGAGTTGGAGTCCCGTAGGCGACTGACTGCTTTACTCTCAGCACAGTTCGGCAACTTCCTCCTGCGACGCTGCTGTCACCAAACTGTATCGTTTCTCGACGTTCCTTTGGATTTGTCTTCATCGTGGAGATGGTGGATTCGTGTGCATGGGCAACATACGGATCTCCATAGCAATTGCCCTAGCCTTGCGCCCTACTTAATGTGGGCGCTTTATCCATAGTCGCCTGCGACTGACGGAGGCCATGATGAATTCACAGGGAACTGGTCTACAAAAATCCCCAAATGACAAACTGTTTCAAGTATGAATACGTATCACAGAAAACTGCAGCACAAAATTAAGGTGAAAGATAACAACACTACTATTTGACATCGTAAGACTCATCTCAAGTTCATCCAGATTGGTTCACCCAACAGTCTAGCAGCATCAGGCTTTCCATTTTGTGAACTTGGTGCATTTCTATCTGATTTCCAGAAAGAATCAATAAAAAATGTAGCTGAGTATATCTCTCAATGCATGTTGTGCTGGAACCCATAGCCCATAGCCAAGAAAGTGGAGTGCAGGGGTGTGATCCAGCCACCTCAAATTTACAAAGATCAAACTTATCAAATTAATAAGTAAAGCAGTAAGTCAGAAGAAAATTAAAATCAGACCAAACATGTAGGGCCCTACGACAGTTAAATGCAAAACTCTCCCACGCTTGACAAATATCTTTAAAAAAGTGACAGTGAAAGATTTTTTTGAGGATACAAATTCCTCTCAAATTGCAGGAAACAGTTGGAGACCACCTAGCGAGAATGTTTCAAAATAGGTTCACATGGGACAACAAGTACAAAAGAAAAAACCCGCAAACCTTGGGTTTTGTTTTTTTTTGAACTTGCCCACTACCGTAGCGTCCCCTTAGCAAACCTCTTGATTCTGTCATGCACGCGGCAGAAACTACTAAAATCATACACATCTTTTACATAAAGAGGGCATATTCGGCTTATTCACTCAGCTGATCTAATACATTGGTAGCATTCCCAAATCTGCACAAAACCTGGATTCGAAAACTAATTGTGGCGCTTCTTTCTGGAAATGTTCCTCATGTCTCTTTAAAGTTCGAAACCCACACCAGAGTGCCTATTGCTTTAGTTTTGGTATAAACAAACAAATGGTATTCTTGAAGGCAGCGTATATCATTGTCACAGTTCTTTTGAGCCTGTTTTACAGGGAGTAAGTGGCTATAAAAACTGATTATTATTATATTATACACGTGTTCTGTTTAGATTTTTTAATATTGTTTGTGAGGAAACCATTGTGAAATTTGAATCGGGCATCATCAAACCCCTCGTAACTTAGCACAGAGCACTCAATGCCAATGCAATTCCAAAAAATAAATGCCTAAAATCTCCTGAACGGCGCTAGGATCTTGGTCCTGGGAGCCAGTATTTTAGACCAGTATAACAATAGCCAACAATATAGCTTTTCTCTACTGGTGACAATCCCGACTCTTGCCTGTGAGTGCAGGTCTAATATGGCCTACACCAAGTTTAACTCGATACATAGTACTGTGTTCTATAAGCCTTTCAGCAAATTCCCATAACCTCATCATTATGATATGATGACATACAAATCCCTGCAAAACCACTACAATTGAAACCCTCATCTTCTCAACTTTAAATCACAACCATTACTTTCCCGCTCCCCCCCCCGCCAAAAAAAATCACATCGAGTATATACATTGAGTAAATGCCACAACCTGTGGTCAAATGGATATCCTCATCATGGTACAATATTTCCACAATGTCAACCCTGTGCAAAACACCTGCCCAGTTATAGTTTCAATGTGCCAAAATCTGTTTTACATATTCCACAGTTAACACTATGACAATTTAACAAGAACCTACCATTTGTAACATAGTCACCATAGATATGAATGGTAATGAAGTATTACCCCATGGTACATGGTCCATTCATTCATGGGTGTGGATCTTCTTATAATGCCTTTCCTGTTGTCAAGGAAAGAATGGAATATGCAAGTTCCTGCTAACTGTCAACAAGAGAGGTTGAGCATAGGATCTTCAAAAATGTTTATATTCAAATAAAATCGCAAGTTTCAAAGGAGTAATAATGCTATGTAGGTTTAGTCACGTGGACAGGGTCGGAAAGTTAGCCTCCAATAAAGTTGGAAACCCTGTGTTTTTTTAAGTAGTCCTGACAACCACAGGGCACAACTTTGACAACAAGAACCTTTTTAGGCCTACTAACAAATAACATTTGATTAAATTACTGTTTTCCGTTTGAGATCTGTATCTATTTCCTAGAATTTTTAAAATTGTACATGAAAAGTCCCAGCAAAACTGAAATTGATGAACCAAATTTGTGGGTAATCTCTCCTAATCAACTTAACTTCGAACCATACCCAAAACTTTGAATAGGACTTTCCTTGTACAGTGAGATGATCTTTTCTAAATCACATTATTTAAAATAATATTAATAATAATATAAAAATAAAGCTACAAATGGTGTGCCCAACCAAGCTATTATGTGTGCATGTGTATTTTTTATATACATAATTTATTATTTTTGCTAACTTCTTTGAAAAGAATGAGAGGTTTACAGTTATACCAAGATGGAGGGTGAGCCATGTGAATGACACTACAAATCCTACTGTGCACCTTTAAGCTGCTACTAATAACATGTGACATGTTTATAAAAGTTAACTTTGCAGAGCCCTCATTAGCAATCTATAGGGCTGTCTACTCATCCGGGTCACTCATCGGTGCTTAGCCTTTATCATCGGCCCTCATTGTGCAGTATCACTCCGCGACACACAACACTGCACGTACTTTCTAATAAGTCTGAATCTTAGTTCATCGCAGCCCTGGTTCATCGGAGGTGATAAACAAATGTGTGTTTCTACGAGGCCGTTTGCGTTTGGCACACTTTATGACCATTTCTTTGGATTGTTTCTACCATGCAAGTGAAACGAATAGGCATTCTAAAATGTGCATGTTATTTCCTAACTAGGGCTACCATACCAGTCTCTTGCTATCACTTCAGGTTAAAATTTGGCGCATTTTATGCCAGTTTTACACGGCGGCCTATGGGAATCATCACCACAAAATGGCCGCTCTATAACTTCCCATCACCTCAAAATGGCCGAACTGTGACATCAGCGTAGACAGCCCTATAAGTGACATAGCTGTCAAAATATTGGACGGGAAGAGGCTCTGAAAAGAGTTTCATTTTGAGTATATAAATCATTTAAACAGACAAATTTGTAACCTGCTATATGTACTTGTATTTTACACTCAAAGAATGTGAACCCCCTGGGCACTAACCTGCCTATCTGTCGGCATTTAAGCTCTATTTTGATTGGTCACTTGGAAGGTAATATCATGTAGTGAGCAAATCAGGGATACTGTAAGAATGGTGGTATGATTTACACAAAAATACAGAAGCACTCTTGATTGTTTACTCAGAGGGCTATTTCATGTTGTATCCTACAATGAGCCAATCATATAGATTGTACCATAGGTAGTAGTGCCCAAGGGTTAACAGCTGAATAGCAGTATACCACTAGTTTGTCTCAGTAGACTATGAAAAATAGCTTTCAAAATTTGCCTTTGAGCATATTTTTCCACATTTTTTTATAATTAAGAGGTGTTTCTTGTGTCATTTTGTTTTGTGTGTGCATGTGTGTGTACATGTGCATGTGTATGTGCATGTGTGGGTGGTGTGGGTGTGCATGTGTGTATGTTCATACATGTGTGTGTGTGCGTGCATGTGTGTGTGGTGTTTGCTATTGTTTTTTAGGGTTTGTTTGGGGGTTTCAAAAGAAAAAGAAGAAATCTGTGGGTTTTTTAGTAGTCAAGCCATGAAACTGACACAAAAGTGGCCACAAATGCAATTTAATCCTGCAACCTCCCATAGCCCTTTTCACACTAAACAAAAACAAATTTCTAACCCTTGATGTTTTTTCTGGTTTTCTTCCAGACAAACATTTTCCTCCTAACATTTCGTTTTACTAAGTTTGAAAAGTAGTCCACCCATCACCACACATATCCCAGAGGCTGCAATAATCATGTGATTAAATATTATTTCATCAATGAAACAATACCAGTTTTAAGTTAATTAATGATACAGACAAAACAACCACAACCAATTAACAAGACCAA
Organism: Ophioderma brevispina; assembly: GCA_023653785.1. Lineage (NCBI taxonomy): Eukaryota > Metazoa > Echinodermata > Ophiuroidea > Amphilepidida > Ophiodermatidae > Ophioderma > Ophioderma brevispina. Next base: position 14,192 of record JAMKCH010084754.1, read on the forward strand.
TGCATTAACTCTCCCATGGCATTAATATGGCATCAGAGTACAATATGTTTACATGAAATTTCCCCCACTTTGCAAATCTTTCATTAATTAACTTCATAAATAGCAGGAATTTCACACAGCAAAATATGAAGAAGAGAGAAAGGCAGAGTGGAAAATATTGTTTAAATTTGACCACTTATGTTTACAATTATACCATTATATTACGTTCCATGAAGCTGTTTAGCAACATCTTTCCCAGTGCTGTATGGGAAAGGCAATCATTATGGAAGCTACAACCCCCCCACCTACACCCCAAAGATATTAACTTAGAACATGTGTGTCTTCTACTAACTTTGAAGGCTCCACCGGTATTTATTCATACCTACTATTTTCTTAACATGATCAACCCATATACTGCAGTCACAATAGCATGGTTTTACTGATGGTATCCTGTTAGTTCGTTTGGTTTAATTTGTATATGCTTTTGTATCACCCTCTTTCTCTCATTTCCCCCTACCTGGATGCTTATTTGAAGGTTTCTGTATGGTAATGCCTTTCACGCATAATAGAATCAGCAGCGCTAACATTGGGCGCGTACTCACGGTAGTTTTAGTTTTAAAATTTTTGTCTTCTTTAACATTTCAGACAGTTTGGAAAATTTATCCAAACACACCAACGTCTTCCTTAAGTCAATGGTTTTTGAGATTGCTTCCCAAATGACCATCAGTGTTTTTGAGATTGGCCTCCGCAAATGCCAATCAGTGCTTTTGAGATGTCTTCCCAAATGACAATCAGTTTTTGAGATGGCTTCCCAATGACAATCATGTTTTTTGAGATGGCTTCCAAATGGCAATCAATGTTTTTTTTTTTGAGAGGCTTTCCCCAAATTACATCATTGTTTTTGAGAAGGCTTCCCAAATGGCATCTGTTTTTTTTGAGATGGCTTCCCAAATGTCAAATCAGGGTTGTTGAGATGGCTTCCCAAATGGCAACAGTGTTTTTTTGGATGGCTTCCCAATGACAATCAGTGTTTTTTTGAGATGGCTTCCCAAGACAATCAGTGTTTTTGAGATGGCTTCCCAAATGACAATCAGTGGTTTTTGAGATGGTTTCTCCCAATGAATGCAGTTTTAACCCACAATGGAAAATGCATTCAAATGAGTTCAAACAATCCCAGTTTCAGGTCATTGATTTTTGAGATGGCTTCGTAAATGACTGCCAGATTGTTTGGACTCATTTTTGAAATGCCAATGCATAATTTTGAACTATTTGGAAAATTGGATTACAGTTGAAGTGTGAATGACAGTTGACTGTAGGATTAAATGTAAAGAAAGTTGACTACCAACTATCTACATCTCAAACATTTCATTTTGGAGCAGAGAACAGTAACCATGCAAAGAGACATATTTTGATAGGTAGCCCACTCCGAGCTAGAAGATACAAAAAGACAAGCAGCATGAAAAAAAGCAATACAAAACAAGCATCAGCTTACAACTATTCCATCCATCACTCTCTGTGCGCAGCCTCTCTTTCCCAAACAGACCACGGAAAAAAAAAAGTCGCATTGTTATTTTCAACATCGCCGTATGTCCCCAACCTGATCTGGATCGCCTGCATCCAGAAAAAGGTCATTTTTAAGTAAGGAGTTTGTTTTTCCCGCATGGGACAATTGAAGGCTGTAGAGGGTTCCTCATATTCAGCAAATAATTCTGTGTGGAACACACAAAGTGCACCTACATTTAGTTAGAGCTCTTTACCAGATATTTATCTGCTGAGGTAACTAATGAAGCCAGAAAGAAATCCTTTCTTGAGGCAAACTAGTGATAAAAGGTATAACCGATAAAACCAAGAATAGTTAGAACTGTCACATTTGACAATATTGGAAAGTTGTATGTGTAGGTAGTGCCGTGTGTGTGTGTGCATGTTGGGTGTGGTGTGTGGTGGTGGTGGTGGGCGTGGCATGCATGTTCATGCCTTTGTGTGTATGACACTGTGTGTTCATGGTGTTTTGGGCTGCACTAAAGCAATGTCTTATTGGCCGCATTGTATTTGGAAGGTTTAAGAAGTTGGTCAATTTGTATAAGTACAGTTTGGCATACTACTCAATGATGTTTTCTTTCTGAATATATTTTGAATCCATAACACATTAATAAGCATTATATAATGATACATGCTATCAAATAAGTTACCATGTTCTGATAGTGATTCTGATTAGGAGGCCCCCTACACATCCAAAAGCTAAGGCCTGAACATAACACAAACCATGCTACAATTCAGTAGTTATATATTTTTATGCATGATTGCATGTCATTATGCAATGAGTCAATCATGTCATCATCCAATGATTAAAGCCAATGCATACAATCTGAATACAATCAATGTGAGTATCTTCATGACATCATGCTGCACGACTAATGTGAAGGTGCGTGGCATAAATACACATGGGATATTTTAATAATTGTGTTGGCAGTGTCAAGGTGCGAGATTTTTGATTGAAGGTGGTAACTGTTGATATGATAGAGGGTTCAAATAGCCAAAATATAATACTTGTATCTTCGTGTAAATGTCAAATTTAATCCTACTTGGTGATAAAAAATCCAACACTTATATTTCACAAAGCATGTTTACAAAAAATTGGTAATGAATGTCAATTGCTAAATTGGGAATTTTTTGTCTTTGCTTTGGTTAACTGATCTAACTTAGAGAGATATTTACAAGTTTTTTTCCCTCATCAAAATTGCATTTGTCTTGATTCTTTTTTGTCTTGAGTCCTTTTCTCTGGTTCTCAGTTTCTGGTTCACACATAGGAAACCCTAAAAACAACAAAACTCCATAAAAATGGGGGGGGGTCTACCAGTTTTAATAATCCTGAAAGCATATATTAATCACATTGCCCATTTCAATTAACTACAAATAATACTTTCCATTCATATTTTATTGCATTCCATGTAAAAAAAAGTTGCTTACAACCTCTAGAGGGCATAAAATATACACTTATGAGGCTCCACTCACCACCGGCTGTTATGAGGAAGTACAAACAATGCTATTAATCAACTATGAGTACGCATAACTCTTTGCCATGTCTTTTCAGCGTCCAATGTAAAACAATGTATAACGGCCAAGTAAAAAATGGTCATCAATTAATTGGCATTACTATAATGGTCATGTCAAGGATTCAAATTTCAGAGGAATGCTCAGGCAAACGTTCAGATTCTTTAGGGGTGCATCCTGTGTTATCTGACAGGTTCAAGGTCGCCACAATTTTTTGCGATTTTTGGTTTTTGTTTTTATCTTTAAATCATTTTTATATAAGGCCTACCTATCTCGAAACCCAAAGGGGGATAAATCAAAAGCTTTGATAGACAACTAGTTGGAAACTATTCTGTGGTTATTATTCAGAGTAGGCTCTGCCCCCAATCTAGAAATTCCGCACCCCCCGTAAAAGATTAAGGTACCAGTCCTTTGTACAAAGGGAGTCGGGGGTTTCAAGGGAATAAGCCCATTGGAATCCTTCCATTAAAATCACACACTCAGTGAAGGGTAGTAAAGTGTTCAGGAAAGTATGATTTCTGTACTAAGTAGCCTTATCAAGAACACGAGGACAAAATTTAAATATCAGTGACACAATACACTGCTGCTTGTACCTGCTTCCTTAATTTAAGAATGTTGTTACGACTTTCCAACCATCACTATTTAAGGCCATTTGTAAAACTTTCACAATAATGTCACTAGCAGTAAATAATTACTTGTCTATGTCATATTACTTAAAGTTCCATGGCCCTATCGCTAAGCCTCGGCCCCGAGAAGCCCCAGATTTTAACCGTAAGGGGTCAACATTTTGGTATCAGAAGAAAGCACTATTTTTCCATTTACCTGTTAATCCTAGGCAAAGGATGTTTGGTTTTGCCATTTATGAGCGAAAATTTGTCCCATTTTTGGGTCGACCAATATTAATTTTACACCCGAGTACTCTATGGGGGTTTACAAAAGCACGTTTTAAGCTCTCGCTCAAACGGATTGAAATATCTGCGCGAAACCTTCCAGATGTTGATTTTTTTGGAGTGAAGGCCAATCTAATCAAGATTAAAACTAACCTCCGTACCCTTAAATCGGGCCATCCCGGGCATCCCCCCTTTAATACAACACAACTTCCCCTTCATAACAACAATGGGTTCATGGAGAGTCTGAATTGGTCCACAGAGGGCAGTTCTGCAAGTATTACCTTGGTCAAATTTAGCCACTCAATTGACTCACGCATTCAGTTCCAACTTCTACACCACCATCATTTGTTTTTTTCATTAATCACAAAAATTCTTATATTAGGATGTATACCCAAATGGTATTTTACTTATTACGTGATTTTTAGAAAGGAAATAAATTAAACATTCTTGATACCACAATTTTTCAGCAAATGAATATTAATCAACGGAGATATTTTCTGAAGTGAGGGGACAATATCCCTTATGCGTATCATCATCCCCCTATTGATCCATGGCCACTACTACTCTTCCGCCAAATGTCACCTACGTCCGCAGTAGCTGCAGAGGAACAGCCATGGTGCATGATCTAAACAACACTATTTTATGTTTACTCCTGTACTGTTGGGAATACAGTCCACTGCCCCTAATCAAGGGGAAATATTGGGGTTACTATGTTAACAATTTTTATCTTGAAAAAGTACTGGCTACCAAAATAGCTCATAAATTGATGACTACATTGTACATCTGGCTATTACAAAGGTACAAAACACCTCCTCAAAAAAAATCCCACCATATCCTATTTGTTAACAGTAGGTAGTCCCAAAACAAATATGCACATGTTTTTCTTTTTCTTTTCTTTAATTTTGATTATTGTTTTTTATTATTTAGCAATATTTTTCCCAGAACTGCTAAGTCCAAGAGTGAAGACAAACCATATTTTACTATTATTTAAATTATTAGTTTAATAAACAAACCATACAATTTTGGGATCACTTATATTTAGTAAAAGACAAATGATAAAACACATGCCAAAAAAAATCCCATTCTTATCAGGGGCCCCCCAAACAATTTTGTTTCCATAGGTAGTCCTAAAAAACAATAAAAACCGAAATGCGTGTTTTTTTGTCCCCAGAAATAATGCAAACATTGTACTGTAAAATGATGTAGAGAAAACCAAAATATAGACTTGGGTAATTATATATTTTTGTTATTGGAATTGTCTATCTCCGAGGCATTTTGTCTAAGTACCAATTTTCTTTTTAAAAAACAAAAACAACGTGGTTCTCGGACAATGTGTCTTGCCCCTCATCGCCATCAAGAAAATGTTTAAACATTTACACATGTCCATTTCATATGAACGGATGAAGAATGCCCCTTTAATCCACCCATAATCTTTGACCCCCAACCTATGTACCCGTCATATGGGCCTTGGGTCAGTGGCTTATACTGACCAGTTTTGGTGATCATTGTGACAGTAAAATTTTGATGAATTTTCAAAGAATCCCTTTATTTACTCACATGACCACCCACCCCAAAATTGAGTACACCACATATTAACCTTGGGGGCCAGTGGTTCTTCTGACAGCAATTTGGACAGGAAAGACAAATTTAGAAAACTTCCAACAATTCAACCAAATCATTGGACATACACATTATATGTCATCATATTTTATATATACACACATGCAGAAATATGACTTCTTAGTCTTGATCGAGCAAGCTCATGGGCCAACAACAATAATAAGTTTTGTCAAAAAAAAGTGTGTGAAATGGGCTCAAAAATTGCAAATGCATGCACCTACTGGAAAACAAACTACCGTATTGTTCATATAAACCTCCGGGGCGGTGCGCATTTTTAATAGGGAGGGCGTTTATTAGTACAATCAAAAATGGAAAGTCTAACCAATCCGCAAAAAATCACATTACACATGCTACATTTTTGTATTACCAATATACAAACTAACGAGCAGGCGGGCGCTGTTTTCGCACCAACCGAGGTCAAGTTCCATTCTAATTAAACTATTACAACTTGGCACAACAAGCGATTATATACGGATTACGACAGTCCCAGGGCATTAAATCAATGTGATTTAAATCAAGCTTACTCATTTTCTGATTGGGTTTTTAATATTATCCAAAATCGTAAGGAGGGGGGGCGTTTATTAGAAGCAGGGGGCGTTTTATTAGGAACAACCGGTATTTCTTTTTTGGGGGGGCTTACAATAAGGTGTTATTGTTATATTTCCAGTAAAAAAACCTATTTAATTTGTTCACAGTTTTCAACATTTTAGTAGGATAATTAGATACGTACACCCAGATAACAGTTTAATCCAGTTTTTTGATAAAGAATTCATACAAGCACTCTCAGTGATTTAAAAATATTTTTGAAATTTGCAGGAATAGCTTCAAGAGTTAAGGGATCAGCTGGTAGAATGCTCATAAGTTAACCTTTACAGACTGTAGAATTAACAGAAAAGGAAGAAAACCGGCAGTGTTCCCGATACGATTCCTCATTTAATTACGTGTTTGTAGTAGTGTACCGGTCGACAGTAATGACTAAATCTCTGATTCTGTCCCTTATAGTTGTTTCTGGTCTTATCATTTACAGGGTAATGGTTCGGATACACCTGTACTTGTTTCGTACATGCAAAAATCTGATGTTTTTGATGATTTTTTATCGATTTGCTGAATTTAGCAATCATGAGAGTGGTCTTTAATTGAAGCTTTGTCCTGGTTATGAGGATATGTCTACGGCTTAATCTAACATACTATAGACCAATAACATGAAATATTTCTTTTTAGATGTAAATTGTTTAAATTACATATTAACAATTCCTTTACATTTCCTTCCTCCTTCCAATAATTGAACAAGCCATGTCTCAGTTAGTAGGCTATTTTCTCACATGTCATGTCCGGAAGGTTAAAAAAGACACCACAGAAAAAAAACTAAAAGTGGAAAGCAACCTGTGTCATCTCTAATACGTCCGTGGCCAATGATTGTGGCCTGAGCCGCTAGGTGACCGTTTCCTGATAATGGTGAGATTACATGTGTAAAATCAAAATGTAAACAAAAGGTGGTATATGGTTAATTGAAGTGAATGATGGGGAAAAAGCAGGAAACAAAAAATAAAATCAGGAAATATTAAAACATTTTAAAGAGACACAGACACACTTTCACCAAAATACATTATTCCTTAAAACAGCTAAAATGTATAGATTGTGACTTGCATAATTGAGCAAAACATAAAGGGTTTCACATCAATGTATATTATATATACTAGCAACCTAGAAGGGCTCTAGTTTCAAATCAAAGTCAGTTGGTCCTTTCCAGCCTTTTTCTTAAAGACCAAAAGGTCTTTACATGCCACTATTAATTAAGAAACTTTACGCAATATAACTATTACATGAATAAGAAGGTCAAAGACCAATCTGAATGGTTTACAGGAAAATTTATAAAATTATGATGTGTATTTTCTTGATTTCAGTGGAGGACCCTAAACCATTAGAATAAATCACTCCGGAGTGGTTTTATTACAAAATTACTTATTTACACACTAAGAAACGGTCTTAGGCGTATTCATTTCAGGTAAGGGTTAAAGGTGCTTGTTCTGATTTATGTCTATTGTGTTCTCTACTTTATAAGAATATGAGAGCCTGGCACTTGCACATACTCCCAATTAAGTACCGTGGGAAACAAACTTGCGGTTTTGATGATAGAAGCAATAATGCATATTGCAAAGCCCTATTCAATACTGTGTAAATATTTATGGTTAACCATTAAAACGGTGGTTTTTTTGTTTATACCTCAGGAATGAAATGGATTTGAAGGCTCAAATTTCAGGACGACAATGAGAAAATACGGCCTTTCATCTGATATCAAAATTCGTACTACTTCCGGGAAAATCAGGGGGTCCCAAAGACGATCGGAACACGCACCTTTAACATCAAATATAAAAGCAATACAAACATAAAAAAACGTCAGTTTTGACAAAATGTGTCATATGCAAAATATGCCAGTGTCCCTTAAAACTGACTCTTAATTGTATCAATGAGATATGCCTATGCAAAGCCAGTAATGGTTGGTCTAGAGTAGGAGCCCTAACTCTATATAATACCATAATTCTTACTAACTGTAAATAGAACCATAAATCCTGAACTGCTAAAAAATAATTGTAAAATTATCAACTTTACTGCTTTCCCTCACTTTATATTTTAAAAGGTCACCAAGAACTCATTTTGATGTTTATAATGTGTCTGGTCAAGAAGTTTGAAAGAAAAAGAGATATCACAGAAACAAAAACAAAACTAAAATTTGAAAGCAAACCTTGGTCTTGACTTCTACGTGGTGGCAGCGTTAAGGCTCGACCAGGTGGGCGATTTGCTGCTTATGATGTGATAGCATGAGAAAAATAAAAATGTAAACAAAATGTGGTTATGGTTAGTAGTTGAGATGAATGATGGGGAAAAACAAGCAAACAAAAAAGAAAGTTCATCTACTGTTCATTATAATGACCATTATTTTTTCCATTTATGATCATTGCATTATGTAATGATAATTTGATGTATTGATCCTTTTGTGAAAGCTGATGAAATTGTACCATAATAAAAAAAAAATCCATTTATAATAATAGCAGAGATTTATATAGCGCCTTATGCTATTGGCCTCTAAGCGCTTTCACAAATGGTCGCTGATCACTGTGGCCCAACCATACCATAAAACCATTTAGCATCATTTCAACGGATGCAGCAGATTGGGATCAGCGCTTTCCCTTATCAGCAAACATACATCGAGATAACCATCGCAGCCGGGATCAGCTTCCCAAATATTGCATTTTAAAGAAACACATAGGGACGTGTTAAATAAAAGGGTTCAATATCAGAAAACTAATAAAAACATTACCCAGAACCTTAGCCACAAAACAAACAAGCTTTCATTGCAAAAGGGTGCATCTCAAACTTTTTGCAAATTGGGGGCGTTTTAAAAAAAAAAAAAAAAAAAAAGTTCATCTACTGTTCATTATAATGACCATTATTTTTTCCATTTATGATCATTGCATTATGTAATGATAATTTGATGTATTGATCCTTTTGTGAAAGCTGATGAAATTGTACCATAATAAAAAAAAAATCCATTTATAATAATAGCAGAGATTTATATAGCGCCTTATGCTATTGGCCTCTAAGCGCTTTCACAAATGGTCGCTGATCACTGTGGCCCAACCATACCATAAAACCATTTAGCATCATTTCAACGGATCCAGCAGATTGGGATCAGCGCTTTCCCTTATCAGCAAAAATACATCGAGATAACCATCGCAGCCGGGATCAGCTTCCCAAATATCGCATGGGTATATCGGGACAACTAAGCGGTTAATTTCTTGTCCAGGGAAATTACAAGATAGATGAATCTCACAGGGCTCGAACGCACACCTATACGCATGGATGAGCATACACTGGAGTCGAGCGCTCATGTGGGCATGATTCGAGGGCACATGTGGTCTAATGGATAAAATGCCTAACCCACACACTAAAGGTTGTGAGTTGAGCCCTGCTCTGGCCAATGTGGTGCGCCTTTGAGCAAGACGCTTTACCTGAATTACTCCTCTCCACCCAGGTGTAATGGTACCTGCAATTATTCAATTTTGGAAAGGCACAGATCACTTTAGGTAGGTGTAGCGACCCCCCTACGCAATTGTTCCATGGTGTCCGTCCTTGTCAAAGCAAAGAGCAAATTCCCTCAAGCAGGATTTTTTTTTTTTTTTTTTTTTTTTAAGTTTAATTATCATGCTATGGAGATTCTACAATGTAACGTTTCCTTTTGGAAATGAGATAATGAAAAGAAGTTTGAATTGCAAGCCGATGACCAACAGTTATACTGCCCTCATGTGATCAACTGTAAAATGTCTTTGTTTTTTTGTGGAAAACTATCTTGCCATTATAGGTCTGATCAGAGGTCTGACAGTGTTATATAAATAACATGGGCAACTGGAGTGTCAACGACAATATACGTATATGAATAACTTCCATATCATCCCAAAAAATTGTAACATTGAAATTTGAAACGCTGAACAGAAGGTCATTGGTTCAAGTCTTGTTGGCAGTGAAATTTTCTTGGTTACTTTGGTTTATTTTCAAGAAACACACGGGACCTGTTAAATAAAGGGTTCCATATCAGAAAACATACAAACATTACCCAGACCTTACCACAAAACAAACAAGCTTTCTTGCAAAGGGTGCATCTCAAACTTTTTGCAAATTGGGGCTGTTTCCAAAAAAAATTTGGGTGGCCTATAAGGTGTCTTACCTTCTTTCCCCATGCCCCTCACATGGGAAAAGATGTAACCCAAAAGGACCTAAAAAAGAAAATTGCGTCTTTTACCAATTTTAAAAAATATTTGTAACAGTCAAGCAAACTTTGGTAAGAGAAGGATCTTCCTTTTAATTTATTTAGAAGTTACAACCTTTTCCATGTCAGTAACATAGGGAAAAGTACCAACTATACTATGGCAAAAGAGGCTAAGGTTGGGAAACTACAAAGCCAGATACACCCTTTTGCCAAGGGCAATGTAAAATGTTTGTATCTTCAATCTGAATCAGGTGGTGCTGATTCTGTAGTCTGTGCTGTCAGGGCTTGAATGGTTTCCTCTACTGCTATGCCAACAAAAAGAACACATAAACATAAAAGCATGACAAGCCACATTCTTCATGTAGACTTTTGTGTGTTATTTTTAAATTGCTTTCCAACCAACAAATAAGTATATGTACATATTTCTACTTCAAGAAAGCCTTCTTGCTATGTAACCAGCCGGCAAAATATTACAACTTTATCGTGACCAAATAACAATCTCTCCTTGCAAAATTTTGATAGACATTGTTTCTTCACCCTAAAAATATTGTTGTGGGTTGGTTGGGGTGCTCTAATCATGGCCGACTGAAAAAATAACACATTTATCACGACCGTTTATTTTTTTTCTAACGGCACAAAAATCACACACAACCTTCATTACAGACATAGCTATAATGCAGGCCACTGTGTATAAGTACAGACTTTTTACCATTTGCTAATAGAGCAGTACTGCCTTCTAAGTCTTGAAGAAAGTGACTATACACAATTACCTAGACGGCAATCATATCTGTCTGAAGTAAATACAACCTACCACACATAATTTTACAGTTCTTTACCATAAATGCAAATGATGTTATTCTTTATTGCACCTTTGCACCTGGAAATTACAGGTAAATTTTCTAAATACATAGACTTGGGACCCCGCAAGTTTTTAGTTTGGGTTTGTGACGTGCCTACGAGAGGCTGGAAGTAGGATCCATACCAATTTTGCCGGTAAAAGGGACCTCCCAGAGATGCAGATTTGGGGGCCATATTTAACACAAATTTGCCATTGTTCCCTCAAAGTTCAACTTTTTATAAGCAACGGACAATTTTGCTTCAGATTCAGGACATTGGACAATTCAACATTTCTGAAAAATTTGGCTTTCAGATTTAGGAAATTGGGCTGATTTTCCAAACAACTTGTGGGACAATTTTGAAAAGCAACTCATTACTATACCCAAATTGTATGAAAAAGGTGGTCATCATATACTTGAAGTCTTGGAAATGATACCCTATTTTATGGCACGTCCCTGTATGGTCAATGTGTTGAGTACCCCCCCACACCACCACCACACCAACCTTGGACTATAAATAAAAAATACATCGGTCCCTCGGCCCGCTTGTGTCGCCTGCCGTAGCGGTTAGTGAATGATAGGCCTCACATACCTTTACCTTGATATGTGACCTTTGACCTCATCAAAAATGAAGGATCCCATGTTTGCACCTATGATTTAAGTTTGGTTCCAATTGAGCTTCAACTTTCAAATGAGGTCAATTTTAACATTTTCGCCTATTTTAACAACTTGACCTCACATACCCTTTGACCTTGGTATGTGACCTTTGACCTCATCAACAAATGAGGGATCCCATGTTGCACCTATTATTCAGTTTTGTTTGGATTTTTGGTTCCAATTGGAGCTTCAACTTTTCAAATGAGGTCAATTTTACATTTCATGCCCTTTTACAACTTACCTACATGACCTTTGACCTGGCAATGTGACCTTTTGACCTCATAAACAAATGTAGGATCCCATGTTTCCACCTGTGACCCAATTTTGGTTTTAAATCCTGAAAGTATGAGGATATTACAGGCAATATTAACCCTTTTTCACACATCAGACATCAACAACAACCACAACACAACGTGGACAAATGATACCTATGTGTAATTCCTGCCTTATGGCAGGCGACACAAAAAACACAACCTTTGAGTTACAGCATGCATACCTGATGACTGAGTAGATGATGTTTGGGTTATTCTGTTGCTATGGTAATGATCATTGCTATTCTGTAGATTGGATTGTCCTGCCAAACAAAAATCAAAATAAAATACTTCTAAAATAACTAGAATAAGACTGAATTAAAATCTAAAATGAAATGCAAGGCGGTTAATAATTAGAAATTATATTCTAAACATTTCTTTATATCATGAAATAGAAAACAAAATATGCCAAAATGAACACATTTTAAACAGAGATGTATTCCTCCAAATCTAGACTCAGGATTAAGAAATAAACAATCCTTAAACAAAAACAAAAAACAAGTACACAAAAACATGCCCAGTACTATTACTTCTTTCACTGTTCTACAGTTTGCACCAATGTGTCAACCAACATTGAGAGCATGTATGGTCCAGTGGAAAAGAGCAGAACTCATGATCATTAGACCAATGAAAGTAGTGAGTTCAACCCCCTCCCCCTCCCCCCATGTGGCCAACGTGTTTGTGTCTCTGGCAGCGTTCAAAATAGCGGTTGTCCGTTCCCCGGGACAACCAAATTGAGCGCCGGACGACCAAAAATAATACTACTGTTGTCCAGTGGACAACCGTAAAATATCGAGCCCAAAGTTACTTTTGATACGCCGTAATTCATAGAACCCGACACAGCCGATAAATTGTTAGGTATTGAATATCAGTTTACAAAGGCTGCATCCAAATCATCATATTGCATGCTCCGTAGCGTTTGAACTGTGCCGTTATATGTAGAGTGGTTGTGCATCTTTTATATACAGAAAGTTTCAAAATACGGACAACCAAAAGTATTGGCGGACAACCAAAAATTGCAACCTGTTTGTCCGTGCAACAATCACAATTCTACCTTTAATTCGGACGCTGGTCTCTGGGCAAGACACTTTATCTCATTTCATCCAGGTGTAAATGGGAAGCTGTTAGGGGTAGTCATACTGTGAACCATTATAATTAACAGCCGAATTTTCAATAGGTCTATGAGAAAATGTGATTTATCCTTGTGACACAGTGGAATAAATGTAAAGCAATTTGAGACTTACTTGTACAAAGCAATATATAACTACTTGCATTTAACATTTACTGCAACTTTTTATCAAGCTAACAGGTTATTTCTCCAAACAATTAGCATGTAAACATTGCATAATATTTTCTTGTTTTAAGGTGTTGTACTAGGGTGGTTGAGTGAACCTTTGATCGCCTATTTCAGAAAAAAATAGTGTTCACTGAACACATGGGTCATCTGCTGTCGCAGTTTGTGAAAGGGGCAAAGGTCACATGAGGTCACAAAGGTCACATAAGACACTTCCAAACTATTGTATCCAAGTGTCATGAAAATTGATCGACACATGTAGATACACCACGCATTTTGATAATTGATTTTTAATCATTTTAGGTCCATGACCTCTAGATGACCTTTGACCCTACTCATGAGAGGGGTAACTGTGGAGAAACTGGCCATCAATGACCATTAAATGCAAGTGCCATGAACATTTGTGCATGTATGTAAAAGCAGTAGGCAGTTATGTTTAGGGATAAGATTTTTACTACAGACAGACGGACAGACAGACAGATACACAGAGATGTACACACTACCAAAGCAATCCTTATGTGCCCTCTTACAGATGAGGCCAAAACTGAGAATACCAATATGAAAACACATTTCCACATGATGCAGGACTTCAGTGCTCCTAATCATGTTTTTTGAAAGTTTTTTAATGGGGTATTTTGTAAAATAATCTATTCTGGGAATGCAATTGTTTCACAAAGGAGGTAATCATGCAGTGTTGTACACTACAGCCAGCATACTGCTGATAATGGCTTTCTCTAAAGTGACAGGAGGAGATTTTTTTGAGGATACAAAATTCTCTCAAATTGCACTTGATTGGTTGTAGACCACCTACTGAGAACATTTAAAAGGTTCATTGCACAAACAAGCACGAAAGAAAACTGCAAACCTTGTTTTGATCTGGCCTGGTATCCTAATCGTCCCCATGCTTTGAATTTCTGTCGTGCATGACAGAAATGACTAAATCGTCATCTCATTACATAAAAATGGCGTATTCAGCTTATTCACTTCAGGTGTGATCTAATACATTGGTAAGCATTCCAAATATGCAAAAAACCTGGGTTCAAAAAATTGAGGGTGCATCTCTCTTGAAATCTCATGTCTCTTTCTAGATCAATAAAAACCCTCAAAATTACCAATTTGAGCTGCAACTAAATCCATAATATGCTTCTGATTTGTATCAAAAATGATACCAGCTAAGTTTACATATCGTCGTGCGAGTACAAGGTCGTAAGTGCAATAGCTGCCATGTATTAGATCTGTGTGCTGCCATACAAGGATAACTCAATTTATCTTTCCTTGAGTCAGTGGCTCTTGAAATGGCTCTTCAGGTGACTGTGTCACCTGAAGAACCATTTCAAGAGCCACTGACCACAACTTGGCATAATAAGTATGTTTGATGGGAATTTCTGACAAATAGCAGCTATTGGAGTTACAACAATCTTGCTCTCACACAATGATACATGTTTGCTTCCTGTATAAAGAATTCAAATTGTCAACCTTCTCATTCTCATCATTATAGGGCACATGTTGTCCAGTGGATATGACGGCCGACTCTGAAGGTCGCAGGTTCGAGCCCTGCTGCGACCAATGTGTTGTGCACTTGGGCAAGGCACTTTACCTCGCTTGCCTCGTCGCTGTTATGGGGAATATTACAATCTGAGTGCTGATAGAATTGTGCGCTTTGCCAGCAGCCAACTTAGGTGAAGCAAAATGATTGTGACGATTTCCTGATGGCAGCGTAATAATAATAATAGGCAACAGCGGTGTGATCTTGATGAAATGGCACTTTATAAAAGCCTGTGTGTTATTATTTCATATATTTAATTTCCAAAAAAATTATCCAATTTTTTAAACAAAACTTTCAAAATTAATGTTTAAGTAATGAATAATCATAAAAAATATGTGCACCAAATGAGGTTGGATGTTATGGGATATAGTAAAATGTGCACCGAATAAGGTCGATGTCACAGGACATGGCAAATTATGCACTGAATGAGGTTTCATGTGGTCATATGGGACATGGCTAACTTAAACAAGCACATAGAACTGGCTTCCAGTTTACAGCCTGTATATTGCCGTACCTAATTTGATGTATTTATAGATGTTGTCACATTGAACCAGAGTTGACTGCCCCTTGCTTGCCTGGAAAGTGAATTTGCTTAACAGAGCCCTCAATTAGTTAATTTGCCATTTTAGCACATTGGTATATTTGTTCATCACACATGCCCTAATACTCCCTGTGAAGGTAACTGTAATTGTTGGTCCCAGTTGTTTGTCTCATAATAAAAGATTTTACAAATAAAAACAACAGGGTTTATTAGAGTACTATTGTTTGTGACAACAAAATACTGAATCCATTTGAACTTTAATATTGTGAACTGCTTTGATAACTAACAAGTATTTAAAAAAAACTGTGTCTGGTCGCCAGGCATAATTTTACAAAAATAATGACCAACATTAAAATCATTTAAAAGGAGTAGATGGTTTCTAGTTTTAAGTTACACTTTTATTACAGAAACAGTATAAAAAGAAATCTCATAACTGATTTAAAGTCGATGTTTGAAACATGAGTATAAGATTGCATTAGAACGAATCACCTTGTTTACACTTGATTCTCCCTTTGACCTTTTTTGTGTGTACATTTGACCTCACATAGGTTGTAAGTTTAATTTTTTTTTGACATAGGTACACCTTCCTGTCTTTTAAAATAAAGAAATGGAAAAGGCGCCCAATTGGCGCAAAATATGTCAAAACTTTTTGGGCAATCCCTAAGTTCAGCTTTACTTTTGATGTATCGGAAAACTCTCTCTTTCAAATAAAGCAAATAGAAAAAACACCCAACTGGTCGCAAAATGTGTAAAAAAAGGAAAAAAAATAAAAAAAATAAAAAGATTTAATTTAATGTAGGTTACACCTCCTGTCATTTCAAATAAAGATGTTACCTAAAACTTCCTCTTCAATATATCCACACCTGTATGGTAAAAGTTTTCAATCATTACGATTGTAACTCTACGTGGCCGTGATCATTTTCTTTACTTTTAAACTACTCCTATTCGTTCTCACCCTTTATCTATCCCCTCAACGTTTAACCAAACTCCCATTTCCCAGTCCCCTCTTGGCAGTGACTAAAATCAAAGAAATGCGTTTTAAGACCATTTGAAACCTGCAAATTATTATTCTTTGTCTGAAATGGCATCGCAATACACACCCAACATATATAGGAAGTAAAGAGGGTGGAAGAGTGGGCAAAACGAAGACTTGGAGAAAGTTGACGGAATTAGAAACGACAGGTGACTAGATGGAGTAGAGATCTCTCCTGTCTCCATTCCTCTTTCTTCCTTCTCTCACTTTTCATAAAGAAAAACATTTAATGACATGGACAACCTTCAGACCAGGGAACCTATATGCTTCACATAGAAATAGACTCATTCGCACTTTTGAGGGCAGTGATTTCTATAGCCGGTCGCCTAAAAACATGGGCTATTTTGGTAAGTCATGAAATCAATAAGGTATTTTCTACAGAGTCAAATTACACTGGGCTTACTGCAAATAAACATCCTAACTAATACACCCAAGCTACTGTCAAGCTTTTTTTTAATGTTACAAGTAGCCATTTTTACACAAAAATGATTGCCCTTGTTCAGAAATTAAAACTGTTTTGCTTATTTTTAAATTTGAAATTTTGAGTTTCTTTGCACAAGACCTTCCACACAAAAGAAATATATCCCCACATTTAATTTTTTACAGATGCTTGAAGCAAGAAAAATACAAAAATAAATGAAGCATTTACAATTCCACTTTTACTGAAGTTTACTGAATTTACCTTAATTCTAAGCCAGTGTAAGCAAATATTGTCACCTTGAGTTCAAAATTTGGTCAATTCAGTATTTTTAGGAACATGTGGTCGAAAAAATAGAAGGGGGTTACAGACAACACCGTTTCTCTCTTTCCCAATTTTGACCTATTTCTGTGGGATCCCAATTTGAATTTTTTCAATTTTCATGAGTACTATCTGCCAATTGGTCACAATTTAAGTTGTGTGATTTTTTTTAAAACCAATCAGCATGCATGTTAAAGGAGGATGGCCCGATTTAAGTATATGAAATTTTCATCTTAATAGATTGGCCTTCACCCCAAAACTCCAACTGCAAAGTTTCGCGCCGATATTTCAAGCCGTTTTGATGTAAGAGCTAAAAACGTGATTTTGTAAGCCCATAGAGTACTGTGTAAAATTAATATTGGTCGACCAAAAAGGGGCACATTTGCACTCATAACTTCCAAACCAAACATCCTTTATCCCTGAGATTTTACAGGGTAAATGAGAAAAATAGTAGCTTTCTTCTGATTCCAAAATTTTTAGCACTTCCGGTAAAATCTGAACTTCTGGGGAGGCTATTAGCGATCGGGCCATGGACCTTTAAGAATGGTGGTGGGGCTGAATAGGGCTACAGCTTAAATGTTTGGAAGCTGCATTTCAATTGGTTATTGAAATGAATATATGATGTATATAGCCAATCAGAAATGTTGTATGAAAGGCAGGTCCAAGCAAGTCCTGTGTTGTAACACTTAGCACACAATAGAATGGTAGATTTAGAATAGCAGATTGATCAGTATTTTGAAGTACAGTTGGGGCAAAAAGTATCTCAGTGTGTTTTTGATCAGTCATGTGATGTTTTTAGCTAATCAGCAAAATGGTCAGAATGGTGGTAGGGCTAAAGGGGGGGCTAGAGCTGAAATATTTGCAAGCTGTATTTCAATTGGTTATTGAAATGAATATATGATGTATATAGCCAATCAGAATTGCTTTATGAAAGGCAGTGTGCTAAGAAACTTGGTTGTGAATGAGACTAACCAATCAGATGATGCTATAAGCCAAGCCACTTCAATCCATAGAGTATTTTGCCAACTTTTCTGCAACAATCTTGAAATGCACATTTATAGTGTATTTTTGTTGTTATTTTAGCACCTTAATTTTGTTTAAAGTTTCACATAAAGACCACACCACACAAAAAGTAACTCAACTACTGTAACTTTAAAACTATCAATTGTAATTGGTACTTAGAGGCACAAGGAGAAAGGTAACTTTCATTTTCTCGTTTAGCTACAGTAAGCCCATCGTGTATCATCAATTTTGAAAAGTAGAGGGGCCATACGACACATGATATCAACTCAATTTAGTGCAAAAGTAGAGGTGCCATACGACACATGATATCAACTCAATTTAGTGCAAAAGTAGAGGGGCCATACGACACATGATATCAACTCAATTTAGTTCAAAAATTAAAATTCATTGTCACATTTAAACATACAGACATTACAGTACTCGGTCATTTTTATCAAATGAGGTATCAAAATATTTTCTCTCCTGGTGTCTACATATACTAATTACAATTAATAGTTTTAAAAGTTACAGACACATTTGTAATGGCCGAGTTACTTTTGGTGAGGACTTGATATCCTCAAAAGGCTTATTTTCAACATTTCAGTTGATTCTGAAGGTGTATTTTTAGTGTTACAAGCACAGAGTTTATTTAACAGTGACCCATTGGCCCCCTATGTTGACCTCTCACCATGAGTTATGAGAAAACACTGAAATTAAGAAAAAAGAAAATAAATGACAATGAATACAATGACAAATGCATACCTTGTGCTTCATAAGTATAAAATGGTGAGGATTGGACTAAATCACTTGGCCGTCTTGTTAGTAAGCCTACAAATTTTAAAGAAAAGAAAAGCAGACATAAAACAAATCTAAACATAAGAATACACACAAATAAAAACATAAGAATACACACAAATCAAAACATAAGAATACACACAAATCAAAACATAAGAATGTACACACAAATCAAAACAAAACAGAATATCTAATTATTAGGTCCAGAATACCACATATAGCATAAACATAAGAATAAACACCAACACTTAGAAATACTAAGAATCTAGATGTTCATACATGCTGTTACCATAACTAACTAAGAAAGACTTCTAGAACATTTTAATATAAATAAAATAACACACATAAAATTAGTAAACAAAACCATGCCGGTTTCAAAACCAGATATAAAACAGGGCTTAACATATGAATAAACAAAAGAAATTAAAACAAAACAGTGTTATTAATACGGCTACAAATTAACAGTGGCATAACCAGGATTTGGTAGTGGGGTGGGGTAAAAAAATGCCAATTTGCCAATGCTCTTTTGGAAATTTTTGTCAACTTGCAGGTAATCCATAGACACCCATTTTTTCAACGTCACTGAAGAATGGGCAGGGTGTTTGACTCAAACACCTTGCAAGCGTATAGGACAGGGGTTCTCAATTATATTAGCTGAAGGGCCAGAGAATGGCGAACACATGGGAAAGTTCCCTACTTCAGGGCCAAATACACTTGAAATTCTTATGTTTCCCTTTATATTTTAGAGCAAGTCGAGGGCCTACAATCATTGGTTGGCAGGCCGGATTTGGCCCGTGGACCGACTATTGAGAACCCCTGGTATAGGAGTATTACTTTGGGTGTCTTTGCGCATAATACATTGCTTAAAAGTGTGACCGGATATTTGAGTTCAACTTGCTCCAAAGTACATGCAGAGCCACTTATCAGCGAAGTCATTGTATATTTTTTGCTGCTGACATGTAACCACAACAGACTGTCCAAGCTGGGGGAGGGGGAGGAGGTGATGGTAAGGCAGTCTGGCCCCACTCTTGGTACACAATGGGATCAACAGAAACATAAACACATAATATCAATCATACTCTCACCAAGCAATAGACAGGTTAAAACATTTTGGTGACTTCCTCATTTGTGATATCGTATCTTGCATACTTGCATAAAAGACTACATTAATATCGGTGGTGTATGATTTGGGCTGTTTTTTTCTGTAATAATTTTTTTCTGCAAAAGATTAACATCTTTTTGGTAAAATTGGAACACATGAACCTCAACTTTGTAACCTAATTAAAATAACCCTAATTTCAAGGTTGAGTAATTTTTCTTTAAATTGTTAAAGGGGCGTGTTCCGATCGTCTTTGGGACCCCCCTGATTTACCCGAAGTAGTATCAATTTTGATATCAGATGAAAAGCCGTATTTTTCTCATTGATTCTCCTGAAAATTTGAGCCCTTGAATCCATTTCATTCCCAAGTTATAAACAAAAACTGTCATTTTAGTGGTTAACCACTTTATTAGCACAGTATTGAATAGGGTTTTGCAGCATGCATTATTGCGGCTACCGTCAAAATCGCAAGTTGTTTCCCACGGTACTTGATGGGGTGTATGTGCAAGTGCCAGGCTCTCATATCAAGTAGAGAACACAATACACATAAATCGGAACAACCACCTTTAATGTCTAAGAGTATATTCTTGACATGATGAGTTTTGTTGAAATATTCCTATGGGAAATACATTTTTAAGGTTAGGGTCCATAGGGACCCCCTCCCCTGAACACCAATGGGCATGCCACCCAAGACCTTGACCACTGTAAGTGTTAAGTTTTCAACTGTTGTCAACCCCAACAAAATTGAACCTACAGTTCCTGAGATATGGTCATTTTGGTATCAGAACAATGAAATTACAAAGGGAAATTGAAGGCTATAATTAGCTACAATAATAATAATAATAATAAAATAATAATAAATATCATTTATATGGTGCTCTACGAAGAACACAGGGCCTTACAGAAACAACACAACTTTGAGGAAGCAGCCAATTCAGCACCAATTGCAACATTCACGCAAAAAAAATGACAGAAAACCACATACATTAAAATAATAGAACAAGGAAGGGTGAGAAATCCAGTTTTAGAAGCAGGAGGAAATCAGAGCACCAGGAGAAAATCTGTAAGAGCGAGCTTGGACTGCAAACCAATTACACCTAAAGCCTCTGGTCCGACCCGGGGATAGAACCTGGGACGTCAGTGGTGTAAAGCGAGGGAAGAACAGTTACGTTATACCTGCGCCCCGTTCCCTATACCTCAAAATACTACATCCTCAAAGATAAATTTGGAAACCTACAACTCACAGATATACCCTGTAATCCTAGAAGTACAAAGTATCAATAAACTCCCACCCAGTCTCACAAGGAATGCCTGGTTTTGTCGACTACAGACCAGTGTTTTTTGTGAATCAGTGTAAGAGAGACCTTTTTTGTTTTCTTACAAATCACTACGCTGTGTGTCTTCGACGCGTGCGATTTAGACTGCACCTAACAGTGTATAAGTGCGTTTTGTAAATTAAGGTGTGATAATGCTGCGCAGCGCAGTGCATCAATTAATTAACTGTGCGTCGAAAGTTTATGAGTATAGTATAATGAGTATAACGGCTCCAACAACCCATTCCTGTTTAGCTTACTCACAAAGTACTCCATTGGGATTTTGTTCTATCAGTTAAAGTGTATCTTTTCTCCTCATCAGTATCATTGCATGTACATAGCATTGATTTTATAATGCTCTCACTCGTTGTGAAACTCAGGGTACAGACAGAAACAACCATAAAAGAGAATACATGGAGAGAAAACAAGAAATTGAAAGTAAATCTGGTCATGAACTGTATATGGCAGCAGCATCCGGCTAATACACCATTCCACACTGTGTTTGACACTAATTGTACAGGTACATAAACTGAAAAAAGTATTGTCGTACAGATGACCGCTTAAAACACCTTGTGGCTAATTACTTTGAAGTACGGTGAACACATAACACTTTACTATGAATTATTGTAATTGATCTTCATTATAACGTTCGCATTTCATAAATTGACATAAGGTCCTGGAATTCAATGGGTCAATATAAGGTTGCTGAAAGTCAATTCTGAGTTTATTGTTACCACCCCGCCCACCGCAACCCACAAAAATCGCTTTTCTTTTTGGGGCTAGAAAATAACTGATCAAAATGTCAAGTTGCCCAAAATAATTCATTATTTTCAAAATTCGGTCAATTTTGAATTTGAACTAAAGTCATTTTTTCAAAAATATTTTTTGGGTGTTTTGTTAAACAACCATTTTTGATAAGTTTGAAGCAAACAGTTTTGTTTTTTTAATAAAGAATTAAAAAAAAAACTTACCATAAAAAAAACATGTTTATTAAATCACATGGCACACATTTTATGTCAATAATGAAATCTGATGAGATAATGAAAAATGAAAAATTAAAATGTCACCTCATTTTTTTTTTAAAAAAAGTAACAATAAACGTTCGGAATTGACTTTCACAGGCCTAAGCACTGTGGCACTACTCAAAAACTCTTTGATAGGTATGTGGCCACAACCCATATATTCCAAATGGGCTAACGGAACTGATTGATATGACTAACAAATTTGTGTTTACAGAACTAATTTCTTCTTTCTTGTAAAGAGCTCTGGAGCTTTGAAATTGAACTTTAGCTTCCATCTCTATCAATTCTAAGGTGTTGAAGAAAAAATTGGGGCAAAGAATGGTTTCTTCATGAAAGGTGCAGTTGGGGGTTAGGGAACTGAAATAGCTTGTTGAAATGGGGGGGGGGCTTGTGGAACTGAAAATCAGCCTGAAAAGTAGGTCTTATGGGTATGGAACAACGCCATAGCACCTTCCCAGTCTATTCTGGGGGGAACTCAACTTTATTTTGGGAAGGTATGTGCTGCCACGATTCAAAGATGTGGCTCAGAGCTGATTTGACGGCCCAAAAATGAGGTCTCCAGAGCTAGATTTTCAACAACAAAAAAAAAATGGCTGCGATTCCCAAATTTTCCAGTACTTGTGAGGGTGGGTTTTGAAAAAAAATTGTATAGCTTTGGACACAAAGGTAGGGTCTCTGGAAATGCAATGGCGGTAATATTGGGGATGCTGGTGGAACTGAAATGAAAAAAGAGCCTGAAAATGGGGGTCCTAGAAGGCGGCACATACCATTACTACCTCCAAGGAGACAAGACACACCACCCCGGTGATTATCTCCCCTTAATTCATTTGGGCAGGCTGTATAGAGCATGAGTCCTAAGCCCCAAGCCGGTGTCCATTCCCCTTCCCCTATTTAGTTTGACTTCACTTTTTTTACAATTCCACCAACTGTGGTTAGCAAGCAGCAATGTTTAGTTGTCACACTATTGGTACACACTAGCCTCTGAAAATACGGTCTCCAATTATTTCTTGCAAGCCACTGCATTGATCTATTTGCCTAAATGTAATTTCCTAGAGTTGGTTCATTTTCAAACCAATAGACATTTTTATTCATTTTCAGGAGTTTCTATATAAATCAACAAAATTAATCGTTTATATTAGCCATTTTCAATAGATTCTCTTGACCTCATTATCTTTTTCTCGCCATGTATGTAATTAAACTTTTTCCACTAAATTCCATCAGTTTCATAATTTTTAAACAAAGGAATTTTTCCTATTTTCAGTGTCTTTCAGTAATTTTTAGACAGCTATCCTTCATTTAAGGACATGTTTATCTTTGTCTTTACTTGGGTATCTTTTGCTGAGACATGATGTGCACAAACACCTGTGGATATGTGTTTGACAGATTTTAGAGCTTAGAGTCGCCTACTCATGAAACTAAAAATAGAATCTCAGCAGTCATGTGTTGAACATTAATTGATATCAAAAAAAGGGGTGCTCCACATGTCCTGTATGTACTTATGTCATGTCCAGAATTATGTTGACAACTTCGGGGCCTGTGAATAGCCCTAGTTTGTGCAACATGATGATGTCGCCAGGCATAATAACAAAAGTTCCTACAAACAATGAGTGGTTATAGTCTGATTTTTTATGTGTCTTTCAAAGAGATTGTTTCAAAGGGTTTAAAGGTCATTGGCCTTTAAATTTAGGCATTCATGCACATTATCATGTCTGATTGTTGGGCAGATTATCGGGATATGATTGGAATTTTTGGACACCTCCCCCTCCTCTCCTCCCCGCCCCCCCCCCCCCGGCTCAATTGCCTCGGTACGCCCCTGGATTTACAGAAAGAAAAGGAGTTCGAAAGCATTTTATATCAGAGAATAAAAACATGCACGGAATACAAAAGGATAAGAATATATCCCCTTGTGAATTGCTTGTCATATCGGAATGAGGTAATGTATCATTTTCTTTATCTCTTGTTATCCTTTTTTGATTTTTTTGACATGATATTTAAAGCCATCTCAGCAATTTCTTCAAAATGTTAAAACATATGGTCGCGCCCCTATTGTTCATCAAACTCCAATTCTTTTTGCAATGTTGTAATGGGAATGGCATTTTTGTACTTAAGAACCCTGAAGTGGCTAAGCTTAACGTGCCATATTTGTCAAGAAATTATTATTTTATGCTTTGTTTACTCTTTATGTCTAGAAACAGTAGTAATTGCATCTTCAAGTCTGCCTCCCTGCTTTTCAGAACGAACCACAGTAATATAAGTGTGATTATATTATGACCTAACACTAGCAATTTAGAGACAAAATGGGCATTTTGACCGGCATTCTGAATTTGGAAAAAATGACTGATGTGGCTTTAGTAATTGTTGCCCGGAAGCAATAATTATAAACATTACAACAACTTAAAATATATGTTGCTTGGGGTACTAATATCCTACAACAAGGGTTTGTGCAAAGAAACGTATGCCAATGGCATATTTAGACAGAGGAGTGACTTGAGTCAACCCACAATGACAACAGTTTTGCTGAAAATACACCTCAATAAGGGCAAGGATCCTTTTAGCGTGATAATGAAATGTCTTGTGTCTTAACTTTAGGATACTTTTTATCCCTAAGTATGGACATGTGTTTTAGTAAGTACAGGTACAGTATGGGACATTGCAAGCATTTGGATTGATTCAAAACACCCTTTTCTGGTTTCAGCACCTCCTGACGGACACTATCCTCTGTGCCTCTTACCTGTCAGATTACTGGACTCATAGCCTTTCTGGGTTCATTGGTATTCTCAAAGGGAGTCGAACTTTAGACCTGGGGTTAAACCAGCATTAGTCCTACATGAGGTGGACCTTTTTGCCTTTCAAAATACTGGATGAACGTTAAATTTAACGGGTGAAAAAATTCCTCATGGATGGGCTTGAATGGTCCATTCAAGAGGAATTTTCTCACCCTTTTACCAAGTTTACATTTTTTGAAGTTGGAAAGAAAAAAGGTCCAATAATGTAGGACTAACCCCTGGTTTAAACTGGGACTGAAGTTAGACTACCTATGAATACCAGCCCATGACGTTTTCCCTTGCTTTGTATTATGTGGATATCAGGGACGAATCCTTAGCTTATCTAATTGAGCTTAGGAAGCTGGGGATTTCTCATCTTAAGCAAGGAAGGATGTTAAGGATGCAAATTAATGAAAAAAGGACAGCTATTAATTAAGGGCTTCTAATATAGGCCTTAAAATATTAAATAAGGATGTACTGAGTGAAGTATATAACCCATCTTCCACAATTGGGCAAGGAAAGAATAGGTATTATGTTAGAAACTTACAAGGCTAGTGAAGTAAAGGCACTATCAGTGATTTGGTCGAACAGAACTCCAAAGAAATTACAAAAATCAGTTTTTTTTCATGTCTGTAACAAGATTAGGTATCCTAACCTACCCTGCCAAGTGGATTAAGACCAAAGGCAACCTAATAAGCCAAAATCAGATATTTTAGTCATTAGGGTCCTACAGACACCTATTTTAACACGTAACTGAATATCAATAAAGATTAATGTTTCTTACTTTCTGATCAATTGTTCAGTTGCAAAAAGTAACGTATCGAGAAATGCTACAGACTTATCCTCATTATAGTGATGTCACAATGGGAATGTTGGATACTTTTTGATACCAACAGAAAGAACAAACCAAACTCTAAGCTATCCTGTGGGGTACCAAATGGAGTTGGGGTTCAATAAGAGAATTCAAAGGGGGAGTTGGTAACCCCTTCAGGTGTATATTCCAAAAAAATGGTTTCCATTTTCACAGTAAAAAAAAACTAGAATTCGCGGTTCTCGGCTTTCGCGCTCGCTATATTCAAAGAATATAAGCTGTTGGCCGCCTCCATGACCTTTGACCTTAGCCCATGGGACCTTTGACCTCCACAAACATATGATTCCCATGTGCACTTATTGGACAGAAGTTTGGTCCAATTGAACTTCAACTTTTCAATTGTTGTTGAGGTCAATTTTACATTTTTAGGCCTATTTTCAATTGACTCAAGACCTTTAACCTCAGCACATGACCTTGACCTCATCAACATATGGGGGGACCAATGGTGCACCTATGACAGAAGTTTGGTTCCAATTGAGAACTTCAACTTTTCAAGTGAGGTCAATTTTTAAAAAACTTAACATTTTTAGTGGACACACACACACACCCTCACATACACACATCCACACATACACACGCACAACGGTTGCTAAGTGGTCCTCCAGCTAAAGCTGGCGGCCCACAAAAATCAAAAAAGAGTGTCAATGGGGAAGAGACGAGGGGAGGAATGAAGGTATTTGATAATAAAATGCAAATGGTGCGCCCGCAGGCGGAGTGCCATCTCTCTGTCATTGGCGGTTGGCCAGACTCCCTCATAAATGTTGCTGTGGGGTTCGCCAATCCTCCAGCACAGCGAGTCTTGTTTGTTTTGCATTCCCAACATATGCCGGTACCCCCATATATACTCCTGGGTGGGAGAGGCAAGCGAGTAAATGCCTTACCCAAGTGCACAAACACATTGGAGACCACGTGGGGCTCGAACCCACAACCTTATGCTTATGAGACGAGCGCTCATCCATGCCACTGCACCACATGTGCCCTCGAATTGGATATGCCTACTGGCCAATAAAACAAATGATTTCGCCCCAAAAAGCACACCACATTCTTTTCAGAAAGTATTTTTTCTTTTTCTTTTCAATTTTCCTCACAAATACTAATAACCACTAATCATTTAGGAAATTGATTCCAATTGACCTCTATTCATGAGATATAGCGGGGCATAAATATTGTATGATTAGAAGTTGATAACATTTTAAATTATGTTCCTATTGCAGAATTAGGTCTATACTCAAGTTATAAATAGGCTGGTTCAACCGTTCAATATTCATTGATAATACAAGCACTTTAAAGTTGAAAATAGAAAGGACTGATTTGGGTGTTTACACTGGGGCAAAAGTCGTCATCGATTTCTTTCCGAGCTAGATTAAGTGTAAACAGGTACAGCGTAATTAGGATGCAATTAAAAGTCAAATTTCAATGAGACTTTATCATCATTCATTTTGAGATGAATTTGAATAGTTGTATGTATGTAAGGACTTTTGTGAGTGTAAACAAAGTCATTATCAATTTCAAATTTATCAAGCTAACGCCCGACTCGAATGGCGTACATTATGGCCTATCACCAAGCAAACACGTAATTCTTTTTCTGAATGCGAATTTAAAATCAGTGTAAACATACATCAAAAAATTATTTTATGCTAATCATTAGTTGTATTAAAAAAAAGAAAGGTTTTTGATGATTACTTCATTCAAAATGTAATATCCATACTTATCACATGAGAAACCTCCACGATTATCAATTAGTAATGTAACAAACAAACAAATATGCATCTAAAAGCATTAGGTCAATGGAGTCCAAAGTTGGATTAAGCTATAAAAAATGTTTTTCTTTACAAACATACAAAGATGAAAAAATAACAAAAACAAGACAACAGAGCAACTACAAGGACAACAAATAAAAGATCGTTTTATGTCATTGACAAAAAAGCTTAATGTAGCATCTGGTATTCATTTTAGAGTTAAAATTTGAGAAAGATCTAAAAAAAAATAAAATAAACTCTGACCGACCGACCCTGAATTTTTTCTCTGTTTATACGCCAAACAAAAATGAGAACCTCCACGATTATAATTAGTAATGAACAAAACAAACATATTGATCTAAAGCATTAGGTCAATGGGCCAAAAAGTTGGATTAAGCTATTAAAAAATGTTTTTTTTTTACAAACACAAGATGAAAAAATAACAAAAACAAGAAACAGAAGCAAACTACAGTACAACAAATAAAAGATCTTTGTATGTCATTGAAAAAAAAGCGTTAAATAGTAGCATCTTGTATTCATTTTAGCGTAAAATATTGAGAAGATCTAAAAAAAAAT
Organism: Ophioderma brevispina; assembly: GCA_023653785.1. Taxonomy (NCBI): domain Eukaryota; kingdom Metazoa; phylum Echinodermata; class Ophiuroidea; order Amphilepidida; family Ophiodermatidae; genus Ophioderma; species Ophioderma brevispina. The sequence continues at coordinate 42,636 of JAMKCH010084754.1, forward strand.
AAAATAAAATCTGAACGGACCGACTCTGATATTTTTCTCTGTTTATACGCCAAACAAACATGAGAAACCTCACGATTATCTTAGTAATGAACAAAACAAACATATGCATCTAAAAGGCATTAGGTCAATGGGTCCAAAATTGGATTAAGCTATAAAAATGTTTTTTTTTAAAATCCAACAGAGAAAAGAACAATAACAAGACCAACGCAGCAACTACGTACAACAAATAAAAATCTTTGTTAGTCATTGAAAAAAAAAGCCTAAATAGTAGCATCTTGTATTCATTTAGAGTAATATTGAGAGATCTAAAAAAATAAAATAAAATCTGACCGACCGACCCTGAATTTTTTCTCTGTTATACCCCAAACAAACATGAGAACCTCCACGATTATCAATTAGTAATGAACAAAACAACATAGGCATCTAAAAGCATGAGGTCAAGGGTCAAAGTCTTGGATTTAAGCTAGTAAAAATGTTTTTTTTACAAACACAAAGATGAAAAAATAACAAAACAAGACAACAGCGCAAAACTACTGTACCACAAATAAAAGATCTTTGTTATGTCATTGAAAAAAAAGCCTTAACTAGTATCTGTATCATTGTAGAGTAAAAATTGAGAGATCTAAAAAAAAAAAAAAAAATTAAAAAAATCTGACCGACCGACCATGATATTTTTGCTGTTTATACGCCAAACAACCATTTTTTGGATTCGTGGGAACGAATCCCCACAAACGCTCCAGCTGGTAGACACATTTCTACTGGTAGACACATTTTCGCTATTTACGTAAATACCTCCTTGTCAGGCTCGATGTCGAGTCAGCTGAGCCAAACACTTCAATGGAAACCAAACACTTCAATGGAAACCCAGGAAAACCCAAATAGCGATTAATAAAAAAAAAGTCAAAAACCATATGTGAGTGATAATTAGCCAGAATGCCCCCATAATCCATATATGGTGTGTTCTTTACAAAATTATGGTGTGTTCTTTTAACAAATATGGCGGTTCTTTCTACGAAAGCCGACTTTCCAAGTAGATTCAGATATTCACAGTTACTCCCCGAGAGCGCAATACCTTGTGCAATTCCATCGGTTAGCATAAGAGGGTGTAATGGAAGTCAATGAAGAGAGTGGTGTGTTTTTTTTATAGAAATTTTAGGAATTCCTGATGTCCAACCCCTCTAAATGACCTCGTCATATAGTAAGTTCCTTGAAAATCAGTGCCATAGATGGGCATTGTAGAAAGTCCAAACAAGGGATGGAGCCGTTTGCGTAAAAGTAGCAAACATAGAAATAGAAACGCTGAATCTGATGCAGAAAAAATGGCGTCGTGTGTTCGAAGTGACGAAAATGACTGCAATAAACCGTC
>JAMKCH010084755.1:0-43274 GCA_023653785.1 Ophioderma brevispina
GACAAGCTTATTATTGATGGGGTGGAGATGTCTGGTGATTGAATGGATCAGGTTTACACAACATTTCAGAGATCTAGCAACAGCCACGGATGATGAACGGTTTAATGATAACTTCGAATACAACTTATAGTATTGCTTCTAAACATCTTCACAGAACTAGTGAAACCAGTGTAAGTGACGAGTTTAAGTCCATTTACCCTCTGAGGACATTAGGGAACCTTAAACTTCTTTTGAAATGGAAAAGCCCAGGATGGCAGATGGCATCTCCTGAACATCTGAAGTACCTGGAAAAGGTTGCTTGGAGGATGTAACGAAGATTATCAACTACACAGCTTTTTACAAAGCATGTTCCGCCAACCCTTATGTATGGTCATCTTACTCGATTCTTAAAAAGCAAACGTTAAGACGGAGCCCAAGCTTCGTATCGTGGAATAACAGTAACATCACAATTGGCAAGCTCCTTGAAAAAGCAATGGCTGCTTACAGCCAAGATATCTTTGAATGCCAACAGAATCCGCTTCAGAGAGGCTTCACGTCTGGCTGCTCACCAATAAATGCGGCTCTACTTATTACCGCATCAATTGTGGAAGCCCAAGTAGTGTGGAAGACCTTTGTATGTTACCTTTTAGATGCCTCAAAGGCATTTGACGTAGTAAATCATGACATCCTCTTTGACGAAATGCATAATCTGGGATATCAGTGGCAACCTTGGGGCTCACCCCTTTTTGAGTATGTATAATGAACCATCAACATCTGTTAAATGGAAAGGCTGTATTGCTGGCCCATTCAGTGTGCAACAGGTGTGCGTCAGGGTGAGTCCCCTCTTCTGCTCCAAGTTATAAATGCTATCCAAATTCGCTACTTATTCGCTTGATGAGTACCACAAGGGCCATCGAATTGGGTCAATAAATATTCCTGCACCCACCTGTGCCGATGATATGGCTGTCCTTAGCATCAAATCATACGGATAGTCAAATGGCACTCAATATTGTGGAGCATATCCAAGAGATCATCGATATCTGTCACGCTAGTAAAGTGCAACAATTGCGTATAACACCACTATTCAGGCTCACACTATCAATTAATGATTAATTACATACCATACCTGCCAACGATCCATCTTGGTGTTGTGAGAAATTCATCCAACCAAACGAACATTGATGACGTATACAGATGAAGAAGAACCCATCTAGCTTTAATGGGGGCGGGTTTGCATGGTAAAAATGGTCTTCATCAACCTGCTAATCGCATACCAAAATCTGGGCTTGTGTATGTTACTACCCAGAACTGCTATTTGGGATGGAAGTACAGCACATACCCAAATCTGATGTAGCCAAACTGGAGAGATATCAGAGGAAAATACTACGACAACTGCAATTTCTCCCGGAATCTCCAACTCCTAGCATGCTGCTGTATATGGACTGGGTGCTAAACCTATCACGATCACTGCTATTTATCGACAAGCCCAATTATGATATGGCTGGCAGCATTTGCTTAGTGATTCTTCATTGGAGACTGATATCGCCCACCGGCAATTGGCAGTCAAAAAATCTAATAGTAAGAGCTGGTTTATCAAGGTTAGAATCTCCTCATCAAATTGGATCTTCCTTCAATATATGAATCTTATCAATGCCACTCCTAATCCAGTTGAATGGAAAAATGGTTTTCTGCAGCTGTAAACTCCTATTTGGTTAGGGAAATATGTGATGATGCCAAAGATAAATCCACGCTTTGTTTCCTCAACTTAAATAATTTTTAAGTTGGGATTCCTGCATCCAGCGTGAAGACACTCATACTGACCCACAGGAAGTTAACGAGCTACATTAAAGCTAGGCTCTTAACTGGTACTTATCTTCTCCAAGGCAATCGTCAAGATTTAATCAATATGAGGTTAATCCTACCTGTCCTTTGTGCCATGTAGAGCCAGAAAACCGTATGCATTTTGTGTTGAGGAGATTAGGATCTGAGGGGAGTCGCCAATCTTATATTGTGATGCTTCATACGTCTTCTCTGTAGATCTTTTCACGGGATGCTGGGACCTTATATTAACGAGCAGTGTGTCCTGTTCCAAATAATCCTGGATTGTACCCATAACCTCACTAGAACAAGCTCAATTTTGATTCCCAAGAATTGCTTCACTCTACAAAGAAATCGAGCCTGTAATAAAGGTTGCTTTGTTTAATAGCATTCATACACGGAGGTGTGTCCTGATTAGTCAGTAAGTTCTTAATTTCACTGGCATATCCACATTGATCTATTGCTATACATTTGTATTCATCCCTATGCTAATAATTCATATTTTTCATCACACATATCCCTGTAATGCTTGGAAATTCGGCATTCTTTAAATGCTTTGGCAAGAACTCACACTTAATCAACCTTGTATAGTTATGACCTATGAAAGTCGTAGTGGCGAACTCATGAATATGTCAGCTTCATATGGGGGCATGCAAGCTAAAGTCTTTTCTTGGAACTTATACGTGTTGCTCTTATGTCTGATTTTAAGTCGCCAAAACTAACTTATTTTCCAATTCTTCCTATTTATGGAAGATGCATGCAAAACCGTAAATTTATGAACTTATACAATGTTTGTCCTTCCTATTATGTGTTGACTATTTTTGGTGGTGGGTCAACGTTTTTGATTGTATGGTGGGTGGGATAATGATCAACAACTGATGCAAACTTTATGTTTGCATCAGGTCTCAACTACACCTTTAGGTGGTGCACCTGAATTAAAAGGCGGGAATTCCAGCAAGCAAGCAAGCAGCAAGCATGGGTTAACATTTTTGTCACAGACGAACGGATTACGGAACGCTGCTCATTTCATACATGTGGTCCCCGTTCCGAACTGTCGTTCGGCGGGGACAACTAGCCAGAGTACGATTAGCATAGAAGGTTATGCATGCAACTGCAAGGTACAATGTATACCACTGCAGCACAGACGGCGGTATATTAAAGTGACAGAAGATATTTTTTTTGCCTAACAATTCATTAATCTTTCTCTCAAATTTCACTGATAGGGTGTGTTGTATACCTTACCTACCGAGAACATTGGAAGGTTTTAATTGGACAAACATGTGCAAAAGAAACCGAAAACCTTTTTTGGAACTTGCCTTCTATCGTAATCGTTCCCCCCTTTAAAAACCAGCTTACTTGGCGTACACGACAGATCATACACATTGTTATGACGTCTCGTATCTAGGTCAGAATACTTTCAAACACAAATAAATGAGCCTTGTGCACAAGTGTCCTGAATTTTAATACAAAATAACAATTTTGAATGATGTTGGTTAAGGGTTCAAGAATTTGGTATGTCCAAAACAACATTATCATAAAAGGTACACACAATATTTAAGATTACATGGAATACTTCATTGTCCATGTTGTCAGGTGTATAAAGTGGAAAATAGGTATCTTGGCCTATAAATATTGTTGAAATTTGATGAAATAAAAATGTTCCTTTTTGATATTACTTCATGTTGCATATTATAAATGTACATAATATGTAGGGGGACTGTGGTGCATGAGTTAAAAACTTGGGTGTGGCTGAGAATACGCCATTGTTGTGCCTGACCCATACTTCCTGTGAAAGGCTTTAAATATGGGTAGGCTTTGCTAAAGGCACTTTGTCTAGGACATGTGATGTGGTGTGTTTATGCATGCAGTGCAAAAAGCTAGTCTCTGATTGGTCAATATAGTATCTTGGATACGTGGAGTGCAGAATTTAAAGTCAGTCTTTGTTGGATGTCCGGCGGAGCGGTTGTAAAGGAAATTGCAGTCATGAATATATGTTAAATAAGGAGAATAATTGTAAAAGAAGTGGGTTCGGCTGTTTAATTTACAGGGACTCTAATGCGACGGACAAGGCTCCGCACATGTAATATGTGTGTATTCGGTTTCTCTTCAATATACTAACGCGGTAAATTGTGGTGTTCTCTCTCCGGCCGTTATGTAAAACGGGAAAAAAAACTCACACGGTGCATCGGAAAGAGACGAAGTAAGGTCAACAATTGTCATCGAAGCGACATAAACTTTGTGGTATTCCACACTCGTCTTGTTCTACAAATTGAAAAGTGTTCATCAAGCAGCAGATTTTAAACTGTTCGTGTTTTCAAATTGGCGGCGTCGTGTTGACAGACATTAAATGTAAGTTGCGGGATATGTTAGTGTGTTATATCCGGAAGCAGTTGGTCATCGACGGACTAACATTTAAGTTCTTTGTGGAGGTGTATTCAATTGTGGAGCTGGCAATTGGAGATGATCGACTTTTCTACATAATTAATTGTGTAACCATTTGTGTATGTCTACGCATCCTTTGTGTGTTGGCGGGAAAATTGGCGTCCTTCAGCGGGAAGCAGTCTGCAAAGAATATTTTCATGATTGCGCTGAGACAAGTAGCAGGCAAAGATTAAGATGTAATATTTGATGGGGGTCTACATAAGCACACCGATTGCTAAGTGTTAATTTCACGTTTTTGGTAGGTTGGTTTGTGGAATTTTATATTGTATTAATTTAGCATATATTGCTTCTTTCAACTTGCAATTGTTTAGATATCAGAATTCTATGAAAATACTTTGTAGTAATACCAGTTTTATTGGGTCAGAGATTTTCTTTTCATCATATTGTTTCACAATGCCTTTACACGAATGAAGAACTGACGGAGATGATGTACCCGTAGTGACCACAAACTCCGGCTGGTTATTGCCTTAGGTTTCCGAAGAAGCATTGGTTTGCAAATCTGGAATTGCACAAATGCAAAACTCAAATAGAACTGAACGTTTGAGAAGTGAAGATAAAGAAAAAGAACGTGCAATTTGAAGATAAAGAAAAAGAACGTTCATTTGAAGTCAAGAAAGAAACTTCAAATTGAACTAGAACGTTTAAGAATGAGGATAAAAAAAGAACGTCAAGCTGATGCGTAAACTTGAACTAGCTGATGATGAAAGTATCCATCACATACCCAGAATCTATGCGTTTTTCCGCTTTTGCGTATGTGATGAGGACATAGATGTATATCTTAGGGCTTTGAATTGCTTGCTGAGATCAAATGGCTGGCACAGATCACAATGGGCTAAGCATTGTATTTCCTATTTGTTCAGGTAAGGCAAGGAATTTTTGCCATCTCACACCATACTGAGTCGCCAAAACCTATGAAATTCTTAAGGCAGCCATATTGGCCAACTACGAAAATAAATGCAGAATCGTACCGCTTGAAATCCGTAACAGTTGTCACAAGCACACGGACACGATATCTGGATGGGTGAATGATTTGACATACATTTGAGGGGGGCCAAATTTGCGGACATTCCGCATGGTGATTTTCAGGCTCTAAAAGAATTGATAATTAGTGAACAGGCCCATTACTAAACTGCCCATGGATTTAACCATTTCTCTCAAGATAGCAAGTTCAAAAACGGCCAAAGAACTTGGCTCGTGAAGCTGGACCTATACATCTGAACCTGCGGTAGGGCATATTGGCATAGAAGTCATAGCGCGAGCGTGATGAAATTGTGTAAATCGCCTAGGCCATGGGCCCAACCCAAATGCGCCAAAATTCAAGCCATTTGTGAAATGCTATGTTGTCGTAGGCAGGCCACATATCCAAAGTTTGTCCAAAAGGTGGTTAGCGTACCAGCAGCATGCTCCAAATTTGCAACCTAAGCAACCTGTCATCAAGCGTAGTGCACCTCCAAATGACAATTTCAACGTACACATGCAACCAAAATTAGATCACTAGGCTAAATTAAGAACGTGTTTCCAGTGTTGGCACGCCAGGCTCTATAAAGAGCGAGTGTCCCCAAATCCTGTGGCTCGATCGGCCCCTTCTGGTCCAAAGCCAATCCTTTATAAAATGCAATAATATGCAGAACCCTGATGTTGCGCGTGCCGCGCATGAACAATGGTCTCGTAGACGGAAACATTGACTGCAAAAATGTAAAATAATGCGTCGATTCTGCATGCGAGCATTCTGTGGTGCGTGCAAATTTAGTCCCTCTGCATGTTATCTAAGAGGGCGTACTGTAGACCTTAAAGGTATTGGTGGTATACTGTAAACTTCCACTTGCCAACTAGACTTAAAATCTCCCGTAGTATCGGGTACAGTACAAATGGCGTTGTGGAAGACCTTGACTATGATGCGTTGTAGGCTCATGATATAGATGACACATGTTCGAGTGTTCAGTAACATGTATAATGTGATGACAAGCTCAGAGCGCAGAAGAAAGTGAAGAATTCACACAATGTGAAAATGAGTTGTTTGCATTTGTATCAAATCTTGATCAACTTGTTCGATTCCCCGAAAGTGTACGATTCTATGTAAATAACACACCCGAAGTTGATGTTCACACTTCCGGTACTTGACACCCAGGTAAGTGACGACACTGCCATTTTAAGTGTTCCGTCCTCGTCAAAAGCTGTGGAAAACAACGATCTGATCCACCATTAGCTGGTGTGCAGAAGCGTATTTTGATTAGGAATATGACAAACAAGAGTGTGTTTCTATGAAAGGGATGGAGTGCTACTAAACGCCATGGGTCATAAGAAGGATGAAATGAGAGTTCCTCTTGAAGCGGCAACCGTTGAACAATCGTTTTTCCCAAAGAAGTATCGATCTCATATCATGACGGTACTCATGACGGCAGGGGCCATTTAGGTGTAGAGAAAACTCAAGGCTCTTTCGCATTTTAACAACATTTTTATTTGCCAAATTATTTTCCACGATATTGAGTAAATATTGGTATATCATGCCGAATATGTCAAATGATGGATAAAGGTAAACAACCGCGCGGAAGTGTCCATTATTGCCCATGCCTTTGATTGACGTGCCCTTCAAGAGAATCGGATTCGATATTGTTGGACCTCTTCCAACGTTCCAGGAACGGAACTCTTACCTTTTGACTGTATGTGACTATGCAACTAGGTATCTCCCCGAGCCTATCCCACTTCTCTAATATTCGGACTGATACTGTTATCATGCTCTACCAAGTGTTTGCGAGAATCGGCTTACCAAAAGAACATATGTAAACATGATCGGCACCAAGTTCATGTCTAAAGTCATGCTCGGTATTTGTTAGATTTAGGCTTAATGCAAATTGCTACTTCTATTCTGCGTGGCACCAGCAACCTCATGCATGATGAGAACGTCTTTCATGGCAATGTTGAAAACTATGACTTGTCATTACTGTATGAACAAATGAAGTGCTGGGAAGAATATATCCCCTTCTTTTGTTTTCCGTACAGGAGGTGCCCCTTGTCACACGGGTTTACTCACCCTTTGAATTATTGTACGGCCGACAGGTGCGAGGTCCGCTTAGCGTGCTCAAACCAGCTTGGATAGATACTGATGAAGGGCCAAAGGATATCCTTTCAACTTTGTTTCAAATGCGTGACCTAGCCAAAAGTAAATCTTTTTGGTTGCAGAGGCAAACAAAAACACTGTGAAAAGTCAGGCCAAAATGAAAGAGCATTATGATCGTAATGCGCAGGTGCGAGAATTTCTGCCCGGTGATCAAGTACTTGTATTTCTTACTTCCTGATAGTGCCCCCGCAAGTTCGACATAAAAATGGCGTGGCCCATCATGCAATTAAGCGCCGTCTGGATAAGGTTAACTCTGAGATTGAAATGCCAGATAGGTACAAGAAGTTGCGTGTAGTGCATGTCAAGCAACTTAAACACGTTTTTTTGGTACAATAGAAATGAGAGTGACTACTGACCTCATGTGTTGTACATTATACAGTGAGTTAATTAAATAGGTCAATCACATGATATTGTGAAGATTACTGACACTTCATGTGCTTAATATCTCTTGTGATATGAGGCCCTAATTTGTGAAAACCCAAACATGGTTTCAAGTAGACTTGCATCAGGTTTAACTGAATCTCAAAGAAGTGAAATCGTAGGTGTGTTAGCCTTTGGGGGGCGTATGATGGGTTAATTTCTGATGTACCTGGTCGTACACATTTGGTTGACATCATATTGATCTAATCGATCACCGACCTTTTACGCCAGTGTGCCTACGAATGCCCCGTCCATGCGTGAGCATCAAAGAAGAACTTGATCGTATGTTAGAACTAGGTATTATTGAACGTACAAAGGGAATATGCATCGCCTATTGGGTGGTGGTGCCCAAACCTGATGGATCTGTTCGAGTTTGTTCAGATATGAAGAGAATTGAACAAGAAATCCCAATTTGATCCATACCAACTGCCTATAATAGATGAAATTCGTGACAAAGTGGGTGCTTCTAAGTATATTACCACTCTTGATTTGACCAAAGGGTTGCTTAAACCAAATTCCACTTAACGAAGGATCTCGTGATTGCTGTAGGTTTGTCACTCTGCTTTGTGGTCAATTCAGGTACACTTTACTACCATTTGGTTTGCAAATCAGTAGTAGCACATTTCAACGACTTATGGATTATGTGTTGGTTAATTGTCATGATTTTGCATGTGCATATATTGATGACATTTGTATCTATTTCAAGTCTTGGAAGGATCATGTAGCTCACTTGAAATGTGTATTTCAGTTACTTTCGGAAGCTTACGTACTGTAAACCCGGCAAAGTGCAAAGTTTGCCAACAGCAATTTGAATACTTGGGTCAGTGATTGGAAATGGGCTCTTACGCCGATGCATGACAAAATTGAGGCCGTTAGTTGAAATTTTCCTCGTCCCATCACTAAGAAAAATGTTGAGGGCATTTCTAGTCCTTACGGGCTATTATAGGATATTCATTAGAGAACTACGGCGGCATTGCAAAACGCTCCTGATCTGCTAACCAAGAAAAAGTTTCCAACAATGTGGAATGGAATCCCGCATTTGAGGAATGCATTTTCAGATGCGCAGCGTGTTTGACCAACACACCTATTCTGACAACACCATGATTTTGATATGCAATTTATTGACATACGACGCCCTCAAATTTTGGCATTGGGCGCTGTGCTGAGTCGAATTGACCAGTGAAGGAAATAGCGCATCCTATGTTATTCTTACAGGAAATTATTGGCAGCCGAAGAACGATACAGTGTCCCCTGAAAAGGAAATGTTGGCAATTGTTTGGGCAGCCTAAATTATAATACTACTTGATAGGCTATCATTTCAGAATCATGACAGATCATCGGGCACTGAAGTGGCTAGCTAATACCAAGTGTACCAATATCGTTTTGATGAGATGGTCCTATTACTTCATAAGTTCACATGTGATGTAGATACCGTAAGGGTTGCCAATGGTAATGCAGATGCTCGTAGAGCATAATAGTTATAGTGCTCAAATAATGGCTTGTATTCCACATTAGGCATGAATGTGTTAACATAATTTAATTTATTTTATCCACAACTTAAATGATATAATGTATGCTAAGTCTAAGTTGTTAGGGAAGCATTAAGATTTCCATGCATCTGTGATGACTTATGTACATACAGTTGGTGTGCAAATTATGTTTTATATGTCCTCACGTCCATGGAGACTTGGTACATGTAGATGGACTGTTTTAATTGTTTAAGTTGCCTGTCAATGTCACAAAACCCTAATACGCCCTAAAATGAATTCTGGGAAGATGTATTTTATTTGAAAGTTTCTGTTGAAACATTTGCTACCTGATTGGACAAGTCATTCTTCAAATCTAGACATGATATTCAGTATTGACATTTACCAGCGGAAGTCTACCAGTGCACTCCGGTCGACATAAATGCAATCTGAGAGGTGATCTTCATTTTCTGTATGGATAGAATGTATGGACTTTGAATTGATCTTTGTTTATTATCACAATATGAAAGACTTGTCATTTTTGCACTAAAAGACCAGATTTCTGATTTATTTTCATATGTGTATGTATGTTGGAATATAGGCCTTACACGGCTATTCAGTTATTTAGAAAGACGGACACAGTCTTTCATCGGGGGGAGGCATGTCCTGTTGTCAGGTGTAATATATATGTGGAATAGTTCTTGGCCTATAAATATTTTTGGAAAATTTTTGAATTAAATATAAATGTTCCTTTTGATATTCTTCATGTTGCATATTTAATTACATAAAATGTGGGGGACTGGTGGTGCATTGGAAGTTAAAAACTTGGGTGTGGCTGAGAATACGCCATTGTTGTGCAACTGACCCATACTTCCTGTGAAAGGCTTTAATAGGGTAGGCCTTACTAAAGGCACATGTGCCCTTTACGACATGTATGTGTGTTGTTTATGCTGCAGTGCAAAAAGATTAGTCTCTGATTGGTCAATATAAAGCTTGGATATTGAAGTGCAGAATTTAAGTCAGTCTTTGTCTGGAGGTCGGTGGGAGAGAGAGGTGTAAAGAGAAATTGCCCAGTCATGAATATAGTGAAATAAAGGAGAAGAATTGTAAAGAGTGTTCGGCTGTTTAATTTACAAGGCCTCTAATGCGACGGACAAGCCTCCGCACATGTTAATTGTGTGTATCGGTTTCTTCAATATACCTAAGTGCGGGTTAAATTGTGGTTCTCCGGCCCGTTAGGTAAAACGGGAAAAAAAAAAACATCACATTAATCCGTAAACAAGAATGCTCATTAATCTCCACAAGAAGCGTTTGCAGTTCAACGATGATATGTCCTCACAGCGAAGACTCCAAAATGACAGCATGCGAAGTACGCTTATAAATCCTCAGGTAATATTCCATTGGAATCTTCTCAGTCCTGAAGATATAACTTTTGTCCAGCCAGTTCAAACGACAAGGATACAATAGTCCCTCGACGGACACAATATTCACAATATATCAGTCCAAGTAATCACCACGATTTCTATCTGTCCACAATTTTGGAATCCTATTTTGATTCCCAGGCACTTGTCGGCTTCAAAGACGACAGAGAATAATTACAAGCACTCTTGCTCAATGAGGAATTGAAAAATAGAATAAATCCTGGCACTGATGTGGGGCATGAATCTCCCATTATTGTAGATAAAACTTAGCATAAACCATATGTATAGCTGATTGCAACTGCTGACGAATCTTCTCGCCAAGTTTTCCTTCATATCTTACCACAATATTTCATAAAGTTCCCAAGTCTTAAAATTTCGACATTACAAACAGATTTCATGCATAAACATTGTCCTGCTGAGCATGACTCCTCCTTATGTACACTTTCATATAGACTGTTACAGGCTACTGTTTTTATTTATTTATTTATTACATATCTTCACAATGCTTTTTTTAAAATTTTGAAAATTACAAACTATCAGAAAAAGAAGATAAAAATTAAAAATTAAAATTGCCTCCGTGAGCTATAGCCATGAGGAAATCGGAGCAAGAAACCGCCTGTCACCAAGGATGTGATTCCTCCGACTCACTAGGCAAAGCACAACACAATTGATAAATACAAAATATTTGAATATTGCACTCAATTTCATTAAAACAAGAAATCAACAGCCATATTTTCATTGAAACAGAAACTCCAACATGTGTTCCATCAACCCATTAACCACAAACCAACCACCAAAAACCACCAAAAACCCTACCAGATGCCACACCCCAACCCACCCTAACTAACCCTAAACTAACTTAAAATACCCCCTAAACAACCCACCCTCACAAAAAGCAGACATGTTTGTGGAAGTGCAAGAAGATATGGCAGACTGGCATACAACAATTTTAAAAAATACAATTTAAGAAATAAATTACTTAGGATTCCAGCTCTTCAAAGCTTATTTCACTGAATGTTTTTCAGAACGTTCTCTTAAAAAATGTCTTACTACTACTGCTTAAACAATGAAATCAATCTCTGATCTCTGACTGGCTCAGGAAGCTCAGCCCACATACGGGGAAATTTGCAAGATGGGTAAACTTGAACTATCGTTTTTTTGGAGTTATATGATCATTAAAAAGCAAATTACTGGAATGACGGGAGTTTACAAACCAGTTGCAGAAATTGAATGAACTAGTATTTCAATACAATTTGCGGTCAAAACAAGGTGGAGAGGTATTTCCTCCCGTCTGTTGTCTAAGTTCAATGAATTATTTGGTTTCATCAGACGCCCCTCATATGATTGATCACCCCTCCTCTGACCAAGAATACTCTGGTAAATCGGCCCTCCTTTGTATGGTTCCAAATTAATTATATGATTTTTACGATCTACATACCAAACTTGGCGAGCAAAAATCAATAATGGGCAAAATAAGAGAACAATAAGCTTGAGAAGAAATTTTTAAAGAAATGCCATTGAGTCCCAATTATTGGACTAAGCAAACATACCTTGCAAACCACTAGCTGACCAATTGAAATTCACCACCGAATTACATCCACTTCACATATAATAACTCTATTGGGAAATTCCTGATCTTACAATGTTTTGGATCTCAAAGCATAAACAATTTGACTCAGTTACTAATTTGCATTCTTGGGTAATTCCCTTTTCCTCCCCTTGTGCAATCTTACCAGGACAGGTGCATTTTTGCAAAACAACTCTAGGGCTATTCCCCTTTCTCTCTTTTAGTAGTACAAAGTAACTTTTCCGTGCGAAAATTCTTTCTCATAACATTGAGAACATAATATTTTTAAAATAAAAGTTTAATCAGAAAACGGAGGCTATATAACACATCAAGACGGGTATTTCAGGCTTATTCACTTCCGGTGTGATCTAATACATGGTAAGCAATCCAAATATGTAAAATACCGTCGTGGTTCTTCTCGAACCGCTAATCCCCCTGGCGGGAGCTGTTTTACCAATTTTTAAATGATCAGCTGCACATTATGTCACTACCCCTTGTGTGATTTTCTTATTTTTTATTTTTAACGGCGTCATGTCCCAGCGCATGCAAACGTGCATGTCCGCGCATGCATACGCCCACGTGGCGCACGCATACGCTCATGTACGCAGTCTGTGCTGCAATAAGCAACTGTGCGCATGTCCTACGCATGCATACCGCATGCTCCGCAGGCCATACGTGCATGTATGCAAGTCCGCGCATGCATACGCGCATGTGCCCAAGTCCGCGCCTGCATACGCGCATGTGCGAACCGTCCCGCTGCATACGGGCACTTCTGTACATGTACACACCAACACGCATGTGTTCACGTCTGCGCATGCATACGCACACATGCGCACCCCTTAAACCACAACAAGCCCCCTTAACCCAGACAACTACTCCCCTAAAACCCGACAACGCCCTTTAAAAAAACCGGACAACCCCTCAAACCCCAACAATGCCCCCTTAAGCGCCCAGACACCCCCCCCTTAAACCCGGACAACGCCCGCCCCCCCCACCCCCCTGAAACCCGGACACCCACCTTAAAAAAACCCCAACAATCCCCTTAAGTCCATACACCCCCCTTAAAACCCGGAACAAAAACCCCTTAAAAACCCGACAACCCACCCTAACCCAACAATCCCCTTAACACCCAACACACCCCTTAAACCCGACAACCCCTTTAAAAACCCTGACAACCCCCGTCAAACCTAATTGGCGCGAGAGTACATGATTCCCCCCACCCCTCCATCAAGTTCATCATAATCGGACTTATGGATCTTCAGATAGTTTTGTTCCAAGCTTTTTGGGCAAAAATACCCCAAATTACACTATTACTATGTCAAATTAAGGTACCTAATTAGATATGCCATGCCCATAATCAAATCCAGCTGAAGGCATGGCAGTCCGATCCCACCCCCCAAGTAACATCAAATACCCCTTGATGGGTCTCATTTTATAGCTTTCAACACCTTGTGTGGACGCCGCCGCCGATGTCCGACGCCTGACTGATAGAAATCCCCCCTGCTTTCAAGCCAGGGGATAAAAAAAACTGCATTCTTGTGTTCTCTACCCACCCTTCTCCCTCCATTACATTACACACGGAATGTACGTTCCATGTTTTTGGCAGGAAAAAAGTAGTGTCGCATTACACGACATCACATTGTTTTCACTTAGACTACCAATAATTTGTCTTATTTATCAACAAATTGAAACAATAAATGACACAATCTTGGCTGCCTCGAAATCTCTTGTCTGTATTCAAATCGATTTGCACTTTACCATTAGTAGCACCCCTCAGACTCTGTTCATATAATTGCAATCTGCATTTAAAGACATACCATCAGTGATTCAACCAAAGATTCAAAACACGCTTTGAAATTTGCTTAAAATCGGCTTATTAATTGAACAAGTTCTGTAGAATTCTAAGTTTTATTTTTGTACTGAAAACTAACATACAAGGAAGAAAACAGTAGTGATCAAAGGTATGAATCTCCCTTCATTTAGCATTGGTAAAAGTGTCATACGACAGTAATGACTAAAATGTTGATTTGTCCAGTACCCTTTATTTGTTGCTTTCGATCGTAGCACTGATTAGCTCTGTTGTTTGATGACTTTTTGTTGATTTTTCTGATTACGCACAAACGCTGATAGTACCTTTAAAAGCAAGTTCATTTTTGTTCTCAGTGGTAGGGGTCACTGTGTGTGCCTGTGCACATGTATTAAAGGGGCCTTTTTGTGAACAACCTCGTTCCCCCCGACTTACCTAAAAAAAGTTGATATTTTAATATCATCTCAACCGTTTACTTGGTATTAGTATCCATGTGTACCTAATCTTCCAAATGCAAATTAGGTCATCTGTAAGAAATTCATGATTTTGTATTTTCTGTCCCTAAATGGACAACTTTAAGTAGAAGTGGGCTATACAGGGGGAGAAAAATGATCATATTTAGATCATTTTGTCCTCACTCTTATTTGATGTAGCTTGATCCCCTGAGCATTTTGACACCAATTTTGTCAAGCGTTGTCCAAAATTAATGAGAAGGATTGCGCCGCCCAAAAACGCCATTAAGGGAGGGGGGTCTGAGGGGAGTCTGAAATTGCTAAATTTGTCAATTCACTGTAATTAATGACATTTTAGCCATGTTGGTGTCTAAACATATTTGAGGTCAAAGAATCCATTTGTAAATGTTCCAGCAGTGTCAGATCGACGCTTTCGTAAACAATGGATTTTGTCAAATCAGCTATGAGGGCGCTTTTGCCATTAAAAGGTAGGCGCGCTTTCCGATTGCACTCATTGAAACGGTCCGAAGGTTAATAATTGATAGTACCTACCTGCCAAAAAAAAAATTGAGTCTCTTTAAACTAAACGGTTTCGCTGTGGCAGCCAGTTAGTTGGATGAATCATTACACAATTTTGTGCCATAGGGTTGTGTGTAGGTCAACAACTTTTGCACCCTATTATTTTCAATAGAGAACATTGCCAAATTCTAAAACGGCACCGTGACCAAACAAAAAGAGCTATGTGCTGTAAATTTATGAATATAACTTTAATGGCTTATCTTCAATTCTACATATTGAAAAAATCCAACATCAGTAGGTTTAGGGCGTGGCCGGCCAAAGCGCCCCATGGCTTAATTTTACGTAAAATGGCTAATTTATGAAAACGAAAAATCAAAACCTGACGAAATTCATCAAAATGAATTCCTTGACCTCAAAAACATAAAAATTAACCCTAAAACATTGCTAATATGCACATAATTACAGGAATACAAATGTATCAATTTCAGACCCCCCTCAGACCCCCCTCCCTTAAATGGCGGTTTTGGGTGGCACCTTCTCATTTTTTGGACGCTTTTGACAAAATTGTGTCAAAATGCTCAGGGGATCAAGCTACATCAAATAAGAGTGAGGACAAAATGATCTTAAACAGCATTTTAATAGCCCAACCCTAATTACAGAACCAGTAGCCTATGTGCCCACTTTAGAAACCAGGCTGATATGTCAAAACATTTTTAGATTCTGCATAAAAAGTTAACTAAAACCCTTAAGTTTCATGGTTGCAGTGCTTCTTCTCTTCACATTTCATGTACTCTGAAAATCAGGAAAACATATGCGAAAGCCTATAGGGATGTCAAAATGGGTGAAATTTAACAAAATACCATAACTTTGCAATCCAATTTAACCATGAAGTAGTGGAGTTACAAGGATATGTGAACAGATGTAAGATCTGGTCTTTGACACTGGTGGTTTTGACTTTAATGTTTGTCAGTATTTGTTCCCGGGGTCAAAGGTCACCAATATTTTCATGATTTTCAGGTTTGTTTCTGTGGACAATATTTGGGGCTAGCCATCATGTTATTAAATCATATAGGTTTGACTGATTCACCCATTGTTTGAGAATGAGATAAATGCCTGTGAACAATTCAAACAGTTGAAACTCTCTGATTACTATTGCTACGTACGAGTGGGACCTGAAATTAAAAAAAGAAAATTTTCTGAAATTGAACACCATGTTTGCGGGTTGATAATTTCCTAAGTAGATGAGATACACTATTTTAAGGCCAGATTCTGTTTTATTGGGAGAAAGTTACCTTAGGTATAAAATGTGAACTCATATCTCTTTTCCAAATTTGAGATATGGGCCTTCAAAAACGCACGAAATCCAACGGCGCGACTCGGGAAGGCAAAAAGGGGGGTCTGGGTCAAATTTCGATGGCCGTAGTTCGAAAACCGCTTGAGTGTAGCGACTGTTTTTTTGCATGTGTTCATTATATCAATAGAGGTATGCTAGAGAAGATTTTTAAGTCAAAATATGAGAGGGTGACCAGCCCCACACCCATTGCCTTGATGGGCATGCGCATGACCTCATGTCTATTTTAAAGCATGAAACTTACCATTCAATCCTGCCTGTCCATATTCTGATGGGTGAAATGGGACGGAGCTGAGCTAGGCCATGTCAAAAGTGTCATCCATGATGATGTCATGACATGAGCGTGAGTCACTGTCCGATTAAACACCATTCACTCGTCAAACACGATACGCTTCAAGGCTGCAATGGTAGAATAACTACATTGTCTGCTTCTAGGCTTTCGATAGTTAAAGTACCAACAGGAAAGCCCTAAATATCAACAAAAATTAAAAGGGCGGAAGAAGGTAAGCTTATTTGGATAATTTGGTCTTTCCTTCACACGACCGGGCCCGTCGCCAGGCATTGGCTGCTATTGCTGTCAATAAAACAACAGGACCTTTTTAGAAATTACATTTTCAAATTTATAAATTATGGATCATTTACAAAGTATTGCTTTACTTTTTCGAAAGATATCTTATAATTAATTTCTTTTAATCTACTAGAAATTTTGCGAACAATATAAATTAATGAATTTAAATGTTGTAGCATAGCAGCTGTATTTAACATTTCACACAAATGACCGTTATTCGGGGTTCTTGGCAAAAATACCCGATCTTCTATGATTTCAAAAATTTGCAGGGTTGTGGTTGTAGACTCCGTGTGATGGAAATGGATCAACCACAGATGATATTTCAAATCCGGAAATCTTAGAAAATGGTACATCCGCAGACAGTGAGCATGAGGAAGATGTATTCGCTAGTTTTGCGCATTGGAACATACCGCCTGAACGGCGACCAAATTGCCGATTCTGTGGGTAAGCTGTTGAAGTGGTACAGGGAACCTTTTACGTCGTTTTTTGACATTGTTCATGGTCGTAGCCGACGCGGCACGACGTAAAGGCAAATATGCATTGAAAAGCCGTAGCAATCAAAGCACTTATTAAGTATGGACTTGTCGAGGCCAGTTGCTGCGTCGGAAGTCAATTACACTGAAAAAATAACCCTAATGGCCGCAGGTAGTTATCATGCACCTTGTAGGCCTACTTGTTATTTATCTCCGGCAATTCTGTTTCTTCGATGAAAATAATATTAAGTCTGTAGTTTGGAGATATTCTTGTCGGAATTTGTGCTACACGATTTGACTTATGTAATGTCGTCCTACTAGAAATGAGGGTGAATCGTAATTTATGTGACTGCAAAAGATTGATAATTAATGACTCCGTCTGACATGCCCGAAATTTCAGTATACTCCGTTGTACTAGCCTTGCCCTTGAAGCGTTGCTGGACTCTGTCATCATGTCATGATGACAGGGCTCGTTTATCGCTGGCCCAGCGACCAGTGCAGTGTAAATAATGTCGGGCCAGTAATAATTCAACTGAGCTGGCCCGCCGGGCCAGTTGAATTTTCAGAAATGTAGTTTGGTTAGGTCTTTTAAAAATTAAGTTAATACCTCTTGTGAATTATTCTCAAAATGCTTCAGCATTTTATTTATTTTTTCATTTTTCTGCATTTTGGTTTTTTCAAAGATCATCACTCATTCACTAACAGAGCTGACTCCCACTGGCACACTTCTCTAAAACAGACGGGTTGTTAGTCCTCTGGCAATCATAGCGTTTTATGTGCATAGAAGCGAGGGCCAGTAGTTCCCTAGCTCATGCACGCGTGCTGTTCCGAAAAGTTGATATCACATAGGCCACGACATAATTCACACTGCTTCGCGGCATTTAAGCTGTTGGGATAATTCAGGCATAAATAAGCATTTCTTAACCAATTGCAGAAACAAACTTTCCTAGAAATCAAAGATACAAAAGAGCGAGTATCAAAGAAAACGAACCGAGGTGAAATCTCCAGCAATCTCCCAAAGTGCCACCTGAAGATGAGCAAATAATTATGTTTTGTCATTTTGCCCACCAAATTATCCAATTATAATTTTGTATTGTGTACAACTACAAATGTAGGTGATGGAAAAAAGTTGAGTGTAAACTAAATGCAAAAAAAGTTCAAAAATTAGACACAAATACTGAGGCCCCGGGGGAGGAGTAGTCCTATCCAAAATTTTATGTAACCCCACACCAAAATTGCCAAACAGAAAGAAAAACAATGTGGTGTTAATATACTGTGAAATAGTCCAAAAATAATATATTAAAAATCTACAAAATCAACCTAGTGGAAAAGGTAGAAATAAGGGGGCGAACAGTTGTACAGGGGTAAAAAATTAGATTGTTTGAATTGATTTAAATGATTGTACCAATTATTGGGCTACTCCAAGGTTTAAAAAAAGGTATAGTTTGCCTATCTAGACGTTATAGTTTAGTACATAGGCTCATAACAGTTCAAGGTCACCTGGGGTAAATCATAGAATGGTCCGATTTGATCGGACTGGTTGTAAACTCTTAAATTTGTCCCACTAGATAAATAATGTAAATAGATTTTTGTTGAACTTTCTATATAAGAATTACAGAGGATTGACTTGGACCTCCCATAGACCCTGTAGCCCCGCTCACATTTGCGTTCCAATTATGCAACAAATATTATAGATGGTGCAACCAGTATATTTTAGGCGTTCTGTACTATTAGACGAACAATTTGACAACATTTTATAAACCGAACGGATATATCGTGTGAAAATTACCCCCATGTGACCTGAACTATTTTGACTCATAACTAGTGAACTACAACCTGCAGCTATGGCAAAAACGAACCTTTTTAATCAGGAACATGTAGACGAAAATTTAATATACATTGTTTCGACGCGTTTTGATACTTGTCATATTTTGACCCCTGTATAAACCTTACCCCCTTTTTAAAAATATATGGTCCACTCCTTTGATTTAGTTAGACTTTGATATGTTGTTTTTAAGGTATTCTCAATTTACAATTCTGTTGCAATTGTGTTGGGTTAAGGGCAGGCATTTCATTTTTTTTTTTTTTTTTTTACTATTTTTGACTGGACTATCCGGGCCCTGCATCTTGAATGCGGTATACGGGTATGCGCGCCATCTCAAGACTTCCCAGTTCGCGCCTTTCTTGCAGTTCTTTAGACTCCTACCTGCCACAAAAATTCACCAAATTTAGCTCCAGGGGGGGAAATTTTTGCCAGTTCATCATTTCCCCAACTCTAATTTGTCCCAAGTCAATATTGGGAAAAATTTTGTTCGAAGACCAAAATTTATTAAAAAAGGCGGTTCTCGAACCACAAAGGTCCCCGCTCGTTGCGGTAGGAGGACACAAAGAACATAACTTAGGGAGGACTGTGATGGAAACCAGAGAGGCTCCTACATAACCGTTTCAATTAATTTGGATTGACCCCAGATGACCTGGTTCATGACCATACAACCATGCATAGTGATTTGACCCAGATGACCTTGGTTTCAGACCATCAACCATGCTACGTGATTTGACCTTGATGACCCCACATGACCTTGAAATGACCTTCAATTTTCTGCCGACTTTGACCGCACACCCAAGTTTTCATATCCTACCACATGTTAGAGATTGACCTTGATGACCTCGCATGACCTTGAAATGACCTTCAAAATTTTCAGCACTGAATCTGGACCCGCACCCACTAAGTTCATCAGCCTACCACATGTTTAAGGGATTGACCTGAATGACCCCACATGACCTTGAATGATTCAAATTTTTGGCCCGAATGTGAAGCACACCCACCAAGTTTCATCATCCTACACATGTTTAGAGATTGGACCTTGGTGACCCCGCGTGACCTTGAAATGACCTCAATTTTCGGCACTGAATATTGACTGCACTACTCAAGTTCATCAATCCTACCACATGTTTAGGGAATTTTGCCTGAATGACCTCACCATGACTCTTGAAATGACCTTCAAAAATTTTGGCACCGAATGTTGAGCACACCCACCAGTTTACATCATCCTACCACATGTTAGAGATTTGACCTTGATGACCAAGCGGGACCTTGAAATGACCTTCAAAATTTTCGGCACTGAATCTTGCTGCACCTAACCAGTTTCAGCATCCTACCACATGTTTAGGATTTGACCTTGAATGACCTCACATGACCTTGACATGAACCTTAAAAATTTTTGCACCGAATGTTGACACACCCACCAATTTTCATCATCCTACCACAATTGACAAGGTTATATGAATTTTTTGACCACATTTGACCTTTGACCCATGGCACATGACCCATCTCCCAACTCATCCGCCGCATACTTAAGCGACTATATGGTGCAAAGATGGGACACCCATACTTGCTTATATCAAAGATAGCGTGTTGACACGGTTTATAGCAATTTCAACCTAGTTTTTACCATATTTTTGACCGCTTTGACCTTTGACCCATGAACACATTTCGGATCCCACCCACCTAATTGAGATACATCTATGTTGCGAAGGATGGACCCCACAACTTGCTTAGTTTCCAAAGGATATCTCGTGGGACGACACACCGCCTACCTGACGGGAGCATTTCTCTAGTCCCCTTCGCCAACAAAGTTGGCGGGACCAAAAAATCATTTTCTGACGCTCCAAGTTTGAGCGCTTTGGCGCCACAACACCCAACCCTAAGGTTTGAGTGATACCGCGACTGAGGGCTCCAATATAGGGCTATTGTATTTTGACATTAGGCCAAATCTGCAAAGTTTTGTGTCAGCAAGAAATTCATGAAGATAGCATGGAAAATGGTTGGGGCCAGTGAGTTAACTGCAGGGCCATGAGTTTTCCTATTCACTGGCCCGATGGGCCAGTACCTAAAAAAAATTAAAGTCCACCCCTGCATATGAACAAAGATGATGAGTTGTTGTTTGATTCAGGCCGGCGTGGGGTGTCTGCAACTATGTGTACAAAGCCTCATAAGCAATTTCCATCGACGGATACGCCCCATTTTCGATAAGCTAACAATATTCATTATGCTAAACGCACACATTCCTTCAAACAGGGATGAACGTAGCGCAATAGCGCCCACGCACACGGGCGAACATAAGCTACAGATGTCAGCAATCAGTGTGCAGAACGCATCCATTCTCTTGATTCATTGTCCTATCCCATTTATTTAGATCCCGTGTCAGGCTCACACCTGACACGTGCGGTCAGCTTGTCTCTCATTAGAATTAGAGATTGGGAATCTGGGATGACGCCGGTCTGGCCGGGCTATTTCGCCCGTGCCGACATTGGTCAAATGGCAAACGTGCCCAGGGCATGACTATGAAATTGCTATTGAATATTTTTCACCAACCTTTGCGATATCGTGTCACAATGTGAATGTCGCTAACGATCACCTGGGTATTGGTAGGCATGATCACCCACTGAAAAAAGAATACTTTTTCCTTGACATTGTTTTTCATTGATTAGCAACCTGTTAACTTAAAAATTAGGGTTGTTTATGTCTGTACAGATAAGATGATAAGAAGGAGATGGCTCGAATTAGAAATCCGATTACCCAGAATTAAACCCCTTCATTTCACTGGCTCATTTTTGGGAAACTTTAAGGGCCGCTGGATTTGGACCTTGAAGTAATCTGTTCAGCCGACTCAACCTTGGGCCATCAAGTTTTTTTTTTGCAAGTATTCTGAGATTTTAACATAGTTTCCATCAGTTCGCAGAAAGAAAGAAATTCATCCATATGGCGATCGGAGCATTTTCTTGCATTTTACCGCAGTCTCAAATTAGCAAAGGCCCATCCTAGACTAGGATTGCCATAAATAGTAGAGACTAGCTACTATTATTAAACTTGTCACGCATGCTGCTAAAACGGACTTTGTTAAATATGGCTGTAGCGAGCTTCGACTCGTGTTTCCAAAGACTCACGACGAAGGAGGATCCCATAGCATGCTCATGCTGACAGTCACACTGACTCTGTGAATCTTGTGAATGAGGATTGTATCAGTTTTTGATCCGGGGTTTTATATCTGCGACGTCGCGAGAATTCTCCCGTACTTTTTGGACAAGTAAGTACTTTCATTAATGGATGATTAATTTGTTGTCAGAATGTTGAAAAATGTCAATGACTGAGTGACAGTCAAAGCACGGCAAATCATGCCACTTGCAATGAGTGAACGTGTCAATTCATCTACCCTCCATTTTTGTGGTGAGTTACCACTGCATGCACTCGACTCGTAGTCTTAAGAACAACGCTGCACCAATTTTGTAGCAGTTGATTCCAATTTCTTTTTAATCCACCATTTTTTAAATGACTTGAAAGTCCCTATAAAATATATTTGAGCGAATGCCACCGACTTGTAGTACTTATTCATGGGAGTAAACTAGAGGTAGTGCCAGCTTGTATCATCATTCCTGACCATCCCTTGACAGTGACCGAGTTGAGAAAAGGGGGAGCATTTCTGACCAACGCTCAATGTCAATCCTAGTTTGGGGGTGGGAACAAGTGGTGTTGTTTATTGTATTGATTTGGTTTACGGGGTTTGTGTCATATCATACTTCCCGCCATAATTTCCCTTTCAAACGTCGCATAAATACGAATACGGTTTCATCGGTTATGATCAGAAATTCCAGAAAAAAATTGGGGTCACCGATGTCACTTTTGAGTTACAACCATTACAAAATACACATTTTTCGCCACAATTACAACTTAAGTCTATGGAAAAATCATTTTTTCAGGACATTTTTGGTTATATCTAAAATTTTAGACATCATTTTGTTGTGATTTGTGTATATAAGTGGTCGCACGCATGTCAGCTTCTAATAAAACAAAAAATCATGGGGGTCACCGAGTAACCTTTTGAGATATTCATGCGAAAATCCTTTGTTTCCTTTGAAAAAGTGTAGACCCTTGCGACATCTTAGTGCGTACAGCTCCGACAAAAAACGCAGAATAATACGCAACGTAACTCCCTCATATGTGAAATCTCCTTATGGTTTCCAATGTCGACAATAATACCATGCATCATCTTTGGTTGTCACACTATGACCCCCAAAAACTAATTCACAAATTTCTTGTTCAGGCGATCCCTGGTGACGTCCTACCACTGACATCACCGGCGATCCCATCATGCCCGTCCTCTTTCCCGTTGGGGCCTACCTGAACCGGTGAGATGTAATCTGTTTAGCTCCGATTCAGAAGGAAGATAAATTCACAAGGTTTGGCTTGTATTTGTTCGGCCAGGATTAGGGTGAAAACTCTTAAGTTTACCGTTAGCTATGTCCGGAGTCCGTTCGTTAGGATTTTTTGGATTACGAATTCGGCGAAGTTCCTGGCCAATTCGCTGAAGCCGTATGTTCCAGATTTGACTGCCAAATTCGAACCCGTAAATTTCCCCATTATACCTATTAAACTACTGAGTCATTGGGTATTGGTTGGTGGTGTACCACTCTTTAATGTTGTTACTGTTCGTACGGCATTAATACAGCTCTCCTTGTCGAGAGAGGCCGTCCCGTAACAACTTTTGGCTTTATATCCAGTTTAAATATACTACGAATAAACTCCATTACTCGATTGTGTATTTATTATAACCTGGGGGCAGTCCTTCACTAGACTTTAATCATTGTTCAGGGTCATAGTTTCTAACTGTAGTTATGCGAGGTAAAACTATATCAGAATAGAAACACTTGTCGTGACCTTGTAGGTCACGACTTCCGTCTTGCTCGTCGCCTCTCGCTAGCAGAATCACTCATGAAATGGGAATGAAATCCAGAAAATCTTAACCAAAATCTTGCGAAGAATTGAAAAATTAGGACTGGAAAACCAAAAGTTAAAGTTCCGGCTCCAATATGGGAGGAGAAACAACTGAGCCTTCCCGATGCCTCGGTAATGAGACTGAAACAATCAGTGCTGATCATAAGCCCGCCGAGGTTGTTAACGATTCGATTCGTCTGAAAAGACGTGCCCAAAGCGCTGACCACGGTCCCCGTTTGGAACGTTTGTTACCGCGATTAACGCTTCTGATGGTACACCCAGGCTTGCCTCGTCATCGACGGAGGATATCTTACATTCAAGCGGAGTTCGCCGCAGTTAAGGATGCAACCCAACGCATCAAGCTTCCCGCTGACTTGCGATTAAATGATAGTAACAAGGTATCAAGAGGGAAGACCACATACATTGTCAGTATTGTCGCGTTGTGCACGCTATGCTGAAACCACGCTGAACCCTTGGGTACGCTTTCTGAAGACAAAGTGACAAGAGTCTGATTTAAATCATTCACTACCCAGGTGCTTGATTCGTTTTTACAGGACGAATATTCGTACTTTGGTTTGCGGGTCGTTTTGATAAGGATACTTCTATCATCTTCGTTCTTTGGCAGAAAAACACGTCCGTTTGGACCCCGACCATTAGACAACTTGACGGTACCATCCGAGCTTTCGCGAGTCGCGCCGCAGTCATTGGTTACCAGCCTCTGGTCGCGGTCAAGTTCTTCGTCTAACTACGGCCCCACCGTCGGTACTCAGGTTTTGAGGGTCAATCCAAAATGTGTGTTAACAGATCGTCATCCCATGTAATTTACAAATGCAAATATCCAATATGGTTTTTTGTACATGTGTGCTAGTTTGACAGTGAAATTTGCTTTGTAATTCATTTCTCAATGTGCTTTTGATAATTCCATGCATGCAATATATGAAGAACTTCAGCATTTTTAACATCTAATACCTGTGATAGTGTAAAACTTAAACTTTCGTGTTATTGCATCATTTCTTTAGGTTGCCAGTATTTAAACATGTTGTCAACGTGAAGTGTCCACTCCCAGAGTATGGTGCTGCTACTGATCTTTACATACCTTGGTGTTTGACACTTAGTGTCATTTTATTGTGTTGTGATACAAAGAGGTTTTCCTAACCTGCGGTGAATATCTCATAAAATTCAGGTACTTTTCTCTGTGTTTAGGATTTTTTTTTATGTGGCTGAATATGGTGATTTTGGCCATGGGGCTAGCCAGTAGTATTCATTTATGGGAGGACATCCGCCTCCATCTTATTTTTGGATTGGCTTTTGCAATGGTGTGCGCATACCTTTTCATCACTTACCTGCGGGCTTTCTTTGCCAACCCACATTTTTCATTCACTCAAGGTCAATTTGTTCAACAGAATTGGACGACTTTGTACGCATTGGCGCAATTGTTAAAACTACTGCGCCCCCTACTTGTGTGTCACCCATAAGCGAGGTTCCGAAACGAAAGGGTAAACTGAGATTGATAGTGGATCTGCGCCAGATCAATAATTGGTACTGTTCCAAAATTTTCAATTATATATTTCAGTGGTGGCTGAATACATCCAGCCCGATGATTACATGATAACTCTTGATATCAAGAGTGGTTTTCATCATAGTTCCTGTTTTTGGAGGGAGCACCAGCAGTTTTAGGCATTGCTTTTCGGGCCCATTTTATAAGGGTGGTTTCTACCTTTTGGGCTTATTGTAGACCCATACTATTTTTGTAAGACTATTCGCCAATTATAACCTACCTTCGCAGGGAAGTTTAAAAATTTTCAGGCATATGTGGATGATTTTATTCTGCTTGCGCAGGGTGATTGTATTCAAGCACAACAGAATCTTATGGTGTCCACCCTTCAAAAATGGATTGACCAATCAACTTCGAAAAGTCCTCTCTCACTCCAGAGATTGACGAAAGAGTATATCGGGTTCAAAATCCAATCTCAAGGAACCCCAGTGCTCAAGGTTCCAAACAGTCGTGTACAGAAATTACGAAAGGACATAAAAACGTGTTTTAGCTCAACAATCTGTAAAGCCTGTGTCCTGGCCAGGGGTATCGGCACTGTGTATCAATGACAAAGGCCGTTTTGCCCGGCAAAATTACTGTTGCGCAATGCATACCGCCTTCTAGGCACACAAACGACCTGGGAGGACATTCTTTGTATCAATCTCGCAACAAGAGCAGATTTAGAGTGTTGGGTCATGGCTCTAAAATCGTGGAATTGCACCATTTTGCCAAAGATAATGATGCACAGATAGAGACGACGCGTCGCAATCCGGCTGGGGCACGATTTGCAATGCCACAGGTCGTACAGCAGGCAGGATATTGGAATCAATGCAGATGTCATTAATGCCATCCAATTACCGGGAGGGAGATGATGGCGGTTTTTCGCATAAAAACATTCAACATTGGAAAACAACAACTGTGCAGGTGTGACGACACCTTTCTACGGCTGCGTATATAAAATCACCGGGGAGGTGTCGAAGTGCGACAACTCTCTCCGCTAGCAAATGCCATATGGATGGAGCTTACACAACACAACATCACTCTCAAGCAGTATCTTCCCAGCACACAAAACGAGACGCGGACGCTTTGTCGCGGTTGCCCACGCAATACGAATGGCAACTTCACCCAGACTTATTCCGCTATTTTCCGACCAAATTGGCGACCGGCACAGTATCGACCAGTTTGCCAGCCTCAAGCCCAGCACAGCTGCCCCGATACAACAGTCTCCACAACGACCCCCTTGTTCGTCAGGGGTGGACGCCCTAGCCCAACTCGATTGGCATCAACAAACAATTTGTCAACGCCCCCTTCCTTTAATTCCAAAAGTGCTACAGGTACTCCAGGAGCAGCACGCGACTGCAACGATAATCGCCCCTCATTGGCCAGCTCAACCGTGGCACCAAAAAACTCAAAAAATTGCTTGGGTGTCCACCCATGAAATTCCAAAGCGCGGCATGTGTCACGGACTCCATCCAGAACCTTCAAGAATCCCAATGGAGATTGTACGCTTGGAAGTATCTGGTCAAACGACTAGAGACTTTGTGGTTGGTCTCACGGGCATCTGCGGCAGCTTCCGTTGGTGTCTTGCCACTTCTACATTGGGTGCTTACAACAGAGCACTGGGTAAACTAAAACACTTTTGTGATAAGGAACAGGTGAATTTCCACCCAGAAACTCTGGTGTACTTCCTAATTTTTATGCCATATTGCAGATGCATCGGCCAATGCAGCTCCTAGGTCTCAGCTGAAGTCCATCATGGCGCGTGTTCAACATTTTATGCTAACTGTGGTTTATTCCGCTGTGGTGGGGACCTTCATTTTGAGTTATGGTTTCAGCGCTTGTAAAATCAGCAACAGAGAACCCCCTATACGTAGGACACCTATTATGCCGATCAGCCGTTTCGTGAACTGTTTATGGCTTGGCCAGAAAACGATGGATTGTCAGTGAAACGTACGTCTTAAGTTGCATACCCTCATGTCATTAGTGTTAATGCTCCGATCCCTCGGACGTGGCCCCGAAGGCGGTTCGCTTCATCACTCGAGTTATGGGGACAGAGAATTTCCTCTTCACCACGGACAATGTCGCATTTTTAGACAGTGGTTAGGCTAGGTTACGTTTGCATGGCATTAAAACGACTCTTCACGCACAGGCTTCCAAGTGGTTATGCAGCCGGCCCCAGAAAGCAAATTGGATCCGGTTCTGACTCTGTGTGATTCTTATTACGACGGACAGCGAATGTACGACCCCCAGAAAACCCGGTGTTTTTGTCCCTTTCCTTCCTTTCAGCGCCTTACAAGCTATTGCGGCTGCTACAGTTGCTAAAATACTTAATGAGGCCATTTCGCTGGCAGGTCTGACACAGACCAAGGTTGCACTGCAAAGTGTGTTCCCTCCGCCCAACTGGTGCAACTGCTGCGGTTGAGAACCATGGTGGGACCCAGAAACTGTTTATGAAACGGGGCAGATGGAAGACTAAATCAGTCTTCTTCGACCATTATATGCCGTCAAAACCACCCACAACCTTGCTCAGGATATGTTGGACCAAGATTAGTCAGGTCTCTACAATGTACTTTAACCTCAATTGGGGTTCAGTGTTTTATCATTCTCTCTTTAAGGCATATTCACACTTAAAGTGTGTGGCCTTTCCCTTTTGCTTTTGTTATTGTTTGTGCATAGCGAACTTAGGTTTTCTCGAAACTGTAGTTATGCGAGTAAACTATATCAGAATAGAAACACTTGTCGGTGACCCCTTGTAGGTCACGACTCCGCTCTTGCTCGTCGCCATGTTCATGTATTATTGTTAAGGATTTTTTTGCGATAGGTGATTGAGTGGAACCAGGCATATGGTTCCAAAATGAAAGTGTGTGGAACTTTACATTATGCTTGTTTATATGTTTTTGGCATACATAACGTAGGTTTTCTCGAAACTATGGAACTGTATCACGTTTTCTTGAAGTACTTTTCAAACCTTTCCAAAAAAAAAAATAATTTCTGAATGTGTTGCACTTTTTGGCACACTCTGTATAACAGCTTTGATGAATAATTTTGTTAATTTGTTTGTTTGTTTGTTTGTTTGTTCTTTTGGTTTTTTTTATAAATCAATAATTTGATTTTGGCTTCCCATTTCTGTTATTCTAATTATGGTAAAGAAACTTTCCGTCCTCCCTGATAATCACTCATGATTATTGAAGCCTATTATACTGAATTTTGTACTGTGTTGATTTTGACTGGAAGGTGATTCGTAAAATCGTATTTTAAATGTACCATCAAGACACAACGCTTCGCTCTTTTATTTTAATAATTTTATAAGACGATTGCTTCAATGATTTTCCTTTGTCAACTGTTGGTAGGAAAGAATCTCCTTTGTGATATTTTGGTGGCCATTCCCGAAACTGAGCCCCTCATTTGTTAACTGAACGTGAGAAGGCCAGACCAATTTGGGGTGACTTGCAGCATGTCTTAAATGACAAGCTTCATGCTGACTTCCAGTTAAATAAATTTGATCTCATGTTTGGGGTTCCTGATTGTAGCTTAAAGTGACAGGAGGAGATTTTTTTGAGGATACAAATTTCTCTCAAATTGCACTTGATCGGATGTAGACCACCTACCGAGAACGTTTCGAAGGTTATTGGACAAACAAGCACGAAAGAAAACCGCAAACCTTGTTTTGAACTTGCCTGACTATCGCAATTGTCCCCATAGAACACCGTGCTTTGAGTTTCTGTCGTGCACGACAAAAAGTACTAAATCATCATCTTATTACATAAAGACGGCGTATTCGGCTTATTCACTTCAGGTGTGGTCTAATACATTGGAAAGCATTCCAAATAGGCAAAAAACCCGGGTTTGAAAAAAAATTAGGGGCGCTTCTTTCTGGAAATCTCCTCATGTCTCTTTAATATCGTTTTTTAGTATTATATACTAAATATTTTATTTACAGATGTAGGTTTCAAGAGGTGATTCCAGATTTCACTGCCCTTAAAAATATTTTACTCAAACGCAAGGTTGAATATTATATTGCTTCTTAAAAGGGCAAAACATTTTAAAAAGTGGTGTTTTGACCTGTAATTTTGTTTAACCTTTTTTTGTATTTACTTGGTTTAATACATGTACATGTATATTGTATTTTTTTCTCTCTCTAGATTTTGCTGCTGCTCGTTGTGATTCTTTGTGATTTTGCTTGAATTGTGATGAATAAATATATAACGAAAAAAATACTCATGATTTTTTTAATTTTATTTTTAATTCATCATGGAAATATGGTCATGTGGCAGTATTCTTATTTTATAATTTGTTTATCATAAGAACTCAGATCAATCTTGCATATTTTTCAGTCAAAGAATTGACGAACACATTAATTTGTTACTTTTAACTTCCAATTGTGAACTTGTGTACAATTACAGTAGCCAGCCATAATAATAATAATAATAATAAACACTTATAATGCGCCATTTATCTAGAAAAACGAAATTCTAATCCAAGGCGCAGGAACAAATAAGAAAACAAGACAATTAGGACAAGTACAAGTAGGACAATCAAAATGATGGCTGAAATAAACATTTTCAACTATCAAAAGTGTTTGACCTTTACAAGAAGCAGAAAGAATGAAATATTAAACAGTAAAAACTGCAAAAATAATGTCAAAAATAGATCACAATAATTATAGTCATTATATGCAGTTTTAAAAAGGAATGTTTTGAGTCCATGCAGGTAGATTACATTTAACTCTACGGGATAGAGCACAAACAGCAATGGGTTCTGCCACCAGGGACCCCGGTGAATTCAGCAGTTACTGCACGGAATAACGTGCATGTGATACTGCATCCATTCTGCAGAGACCGCCAAACCCACAACTTAAACGCTGCCGGTGCTGCGTCACGGGCCACCGAATGGCCACACTCATCAAAAATGATTACCGGGCAGACACGTTCGTTCTCTTGTAAATTAAACTTGGGCTCAAGAACGGTTCATCAGCGTCGGGTGATAGATGCATTAGTACTGGATGTTGGACTCATAGAACTTGAATCAAACCGTGGGTGCACATTCATTGGTATCAGCGATAGTCCCCCTTGAGTGACCGAGCTGAATCCAGAAATAAATTTCTGGGCCGTTGATAAATAAATACAAAAAATGTAACATTAAGAAAGGTAAAAACACTTTGATGAAAATTGATATAATGCGTTGGGTAAAACAGTTTCTCAGCCACATAAAACTTTTGTCCCCAACCAATTTGGACGATTTTAAAGGAAATATAGGCAAAATTAGGAAAGCATGTTAAATTAACATTGGGCCACTCTCCGTGTTGGGAAGCTATTTAGGGTAATGAGCACGGTGAAAGCTGTGTAAACTTAGTTATTGGGAGTCATTTGCAGTAAGCCATCCTTCTTGGAAGATCATTTGCAAGGAGTGCATTCCTCTGGTGGTTTATGGTACAGATGCCAGCCCAAATCAACCCTTGTGAAATGGTTAAAAGATGATGGAGTCAAGTGTAGTGTATTCCATTCTTGTGCTCATAATTGATTCTTTGGATGGCCGTTCTTATGTTGTTGGTGTTTGCCGTGTTCTTGCTGTTCTTTGCCTTTCACTGTTGCATCTGTTCCTATTTAAAGCAATATTAGCACATTTTTTTGAAGAGCGCCCCCAATTTTTAAAAAAAATGAGATTTTTACACGGATGCATTGGTAACTGGCTAGTAAACTATACCTGTGAATGGTTAAGCTCGAAATTGTCTGTGTGTCACAAACGAAGGAATTTTGTAATTAGAATAATTATTATCGGGGACCCCGATAATAATTCAATGGCTGCTGGAAACGGCCTTCCAATGTGAAATAGCCGAGAAATAGCGCCATGTACGTGTCTACGCTCATCCATTAGTTGATTTATTGGTTCAGTCAAGTCAAGTTAGAGGTTATCTTCTCGAGGTGGCACTATTTCATCATGGACGGACATAAACGTAGCATTTCCAGCTCTGCCGTTAAGTCCAATCTGGGATCCCAATTCTAATCACAAAATCGCTTATTTTATGATAAATACGCATTTCTTAGCATTCTCGTTCGCAGGGATAGTTTCCTAGACAATTACCAACGTAACTGTGCCAAAATATCAACTTTTGAAAATTGGGGGCGCTCTTCAAAAAATGTGCCATTATTGCCAGGGGGGGCCGGCCAAGATAGCGTCGTTTTTGCCGTTCCCATAGGTTTAGCACGTAATCACGAAAACTTGACAAATATTCTAAAGTCGAAAATATGTTTAATATCAATATTTTTTCCACTCAAAATCCGTTGGAGTTGAAGAATCAACTCCAGTGTAAGTATTTTTTTTGTATGAATAACGGTACAAACGGGATCCATTTTGAACGAGGCTTGTTTGACCTCATGTTCAATCGCAGGGTCACCGCTATTTATAGCTGAGGACCATGTACCAGGCCCGGTACCAGGTAGCCTATGCACCACCATGGAATGATTCGTTGACCTGCATGTAGCAATCCTCTCATGTCCGGTCTTTAAAAACGATTTGATGATAGTTTTGCAGCACAATTATGCACAACCGACTAAAGCAAGGCAATTTAAATCGGTCGCGGCTCCGTACGGGAATTCCCACTCGCCACTCACTGATCTATTTATAAACGCGCACAGTGACTTCAAATTCCGGTCACTGTTCAGGCTCGTCCAATGACTCGTTCGGCAGTTTTGCGCTATGAATGAAGCTTGGCCGCCACCGCCTGATTATTGCTTTAAGCTTACTCCGTGTCTCTGGTATTTGTCAAAGTTTCATTTACTGTATCTTGTTTGGTAAGGGGCAATTAGAAAATTGTTGGGAAAACAAACGCATGGTTTCGACATGGTTTCTGGTCACCATAATCCTACGGTCGTCAGTGGTGTATTATAGATGTTGATGATTACCAAGCTAGGACCAGCCATCTTGAAGCAATGATCAATGTGTACCGCTTTATTAAATCAGCGACATATTACATATTTTTAATGCAATCAATACTTCCACCCGAATTAAAATTCTTTGAGAGTTATATTACCTAATCCAATGCCTTTTCAATACCATTTCGCTACTTTTCAAGATTAACATATGGTGAAAGTGGCCCAACTGAAAGTTACATCCTCTCACTTAAGTTAAAGGGAGACCACGGGAAACAGAAGGTCTGTAGTTTCGAATTCACAAGACCGAAGCCCGAGTGAATTCGTAACTACGAATCTTCTGTTGCGAGTGGTCTCCTTGACTTAAACCACGGTTCACAATGTAAAATCAACGTCCGTAACAAATCATCAAACCCCTCAGTTGAATACCTTCTTCTTGCGTTTGAGCCAGCAGCTAAATGTATTGAAAACTATTGAAGTTGGTGGGGCCAGCTCACTGTTGACTGGTTGGGGTTTGAGAAGTCTATATCCACCGATGGACGAAAGGTAGGGCACTCATTCGGAATGTGATCCGCAGTCTGCTGTTGCTGTTGAAATGACCGACACCTGTGTAAATTCTGTTCAACGTGACCCATTCCTTATGTGGAAAGTTGATACCAGGTGGGGGTGTTGTGTGATGGATGTGATAGTGAATTGGTCTGGTCTTGGCCAGGCAGTGTTCCATGTCTGTAGAATGTTGAATGGAGAGCTGGAGACTTTAGCAGCGTGCCAAGTTAAACAGTTTTAACATTTGAATTTCTAAAATATTTTATTTTGTGTGAGATCGTTTTTAGATCAAAATGACTTCACCCGCTTGTACCACCTCTGTAAAAAAAATTGGAACAATCTATTTACAGCAAAATATCACTACGCGCAACAATATGTGATTTGCCCCTTTCAAAAACTTCAGTCAACAATGAAATCAGCTGATTCAGCTTGTTTATTCGAAATAACAAATGCAAACGCTATTATGTTGTTGCTAGAGACAATAATAACGATGTTTGTATCCATAAAATGAAAAGAATTTGGGAAATGTGCGAATATATTTCCATTGAAACATGCTGAAGAGTCAACGAACATAACACATCATGGCATTGACACGGGCGGGCGAGAGTTTCAAATCACTGTGTGAAAATCAGTGCCTGCATAAAGTGTAAATGAGTCTGTCAAGTCATTCTATAAGGCAGGATTATTACGTTTAATTTCACATTCATGTTAATACAAAGTACACCTATCATTGTATCAACAAAACTGCTCCAATTTACCTGAACTAGTCCATGTTCTTTTTAAAAACCTTGTCGGTGTTAACAAGCAATAATATATACACTTCGCGAAGTCGGAGCCACGACTCGCTTGACACGAAGTTGTGCGCCCTCTTCAAACTGGCTTACTCAATAATTCAATAATTATCAGCCCCAATCAAGAAATACGGAAATATATAGCACGGCTGTCAACCAATGAAATCTTGCTATTACTGTCTACTGAATGTTAAAGGTTGGCACAATCAAATTATAGATATTGTTTTGGGATATTCTAAATATGAAATCAATGCATATGAAACTGACATAAATGAAAGCAATGCATAATGAAACTAACACAAATGATTTTGAATCCCTTGGGCAGATGTGGTATTTGTGAGATCCAAGTTAGTATTTTTTGCGTGTATTTTAAAGAAGAACTTATATGAAAAGCTGCGCTTTCAAAAATGATAGTTAGGAAATTTAAACCCGCTAATATTGTAGACCTGACTTTGTGGGAAATACTCAAGCCCGTACACAGTAGTCGGTTTCAATTTAAAAAATTGAAAATATTTTTTATCTAAAAAGTGATATATTTTATGGAATCTTGACTGGAGTATAGAACCCATTTCCTCAAAACTGCAGTCAATTAAAACATTAATTAATGTATAACCTATTATGTGGAGAAAATAAGCAACAAAATGATTAAGTAATTGTGGCATGGTCACAACAATATTGTGACCAAGGCCTGGCATGCAAAGAGAGTTGAAATATAATTTATTGTGTGTAGTAATTAAAAATAAAGATATCTAGAACTAAAGAAAGCCACCTAAAATGCTTAATTCCAAAGTTAGAGATGAATCGGATTTTTCGTTTTCTAGCATTAAACATTTATGTACAGTATAATAGTACCATACCGTGTATAACGAATTTCCGGATCCGGAATTTTATAACAAAGTTGTAATTTTCTTATAGATGATGTGACATTTGTTTATGTTTATGGCGCCCCCTGTTGGTGTAAGAGAGAAACTGGCAGACAAAAGCACCTATACTTTGCATGGGGAAATTCTGTTTTTTGCTGTAACTTTTGTTTCGAATTAAAAAATACTAACTTTCTTATCAAGCATAATAAGCTAATGCTACCAGCTGCATTTTGTGACCAATTTATATCAGGAAAGATTCTGCAAGTAATTTATAACCAGATTTTATGTGGTCTGTCACAGAAACTACTGTAATATTTTGCCTGCCAGAAAACAACAGAGGGCGTCCTGAATGTCAACAAGTGACGTCATAGGTCACATCATCTATATGAAGGACTTCGATTTGAGCTTAGTTATTTCACACAGTGATTAGTATACGGACATGCATTATGTATCTGCAAAAAATTTGTTTGTTCAAATTTGTTTGAAAATTGAGTGCGCCCTCATCGGAAAATCTCTGAGTCAGCCTTTAAGTATCCAGTATATAGATACAGGACCAGCTCATGACAGCTTTTTGTAGTTTCACAACTGAATGACATTCAAGGATGTGCCCACTTAAAATAAAATAAATCATTAACCCACACAAAGAAAGTTACTTATAATACACTTTTTCCACCCCAAAATAAGTGTAATGCATTCATTCTAATTCTGATTTTTTTCCTTATTATTCATTTATATATATATACATGCAATTGCAATGTAGAAAGGTCCTTTTTATGAATTCCAAAGCCCATGATAGGCTTGATGTTTCTTTGTGTTATTTTTATGTCAAAAATAAAATCTCATTTACTTGCTATCTATTAGATATCTAGTGGTGTAGGGTGACATTGTTGATTGAAATTGTAATTGAAAATAATATGCTTTAGCATGGTTTTACATGTAATAAGTATATCAATATCAAGTATTGGAACACCACAATTCAGTTGTTTTAATTCATTCACAATACAATTGATAAATAAAGTGAAAAGTATGGGAGATAATAATCAACCTTATTTTACACCTATTTCAATATCAAACCATCTTGTTGTATAACGGTTGATTTTGACAGCACATTTTATATTGTAATATATACACGTCCTATTACAATAACATTTATGAAAGGATTTAAAATCATAAAAAAAATATTTATGGATATAAAATTATAGGAAATCTTGAGATTAATATCTCAGTAATTGATAGCGAATAAATCGACATGCTGTAATTTTGGCAAGTAGCCAATGTGTACCTGTTAAATACCAGGGAAGTTATATCTGGTTGCATGTTCCTGATTGAATCCACTCTAGTCGAACGGGTAATCCATTGATACTAACTTTCACTTAATGAATATTCATAATTTGTTGTAAATTGACGTAGTCCTGGTAAAATGCCTTGTTTAGCAATATACTGACTTTACCTTTCTGTGAAAAAAGGACTCAAAATATAAGGTTCATTAAATTCAGGAGACAAATGTCGTAATAGCTGCACGTGCATGATACTAGGGGAATTTTCCATACCGGGCATTTATCAAGATATGACTTCTCACCTTTTCCCTAAAAATTCGGCTTGAATAGTTACATGCGACGGTATTAGATAGCTATGCATAAATAGTGGTTTGTAACTCCGTTTTGCAAAGTGAGGGAAAACATAATCACTTAATCAGTCGCGTTCTTAGAAACATGCGTGACAGGCATTTTTAAATGGAAAATGCATGACGCAATAATGATTTGATAAAACAAGCGTATGATGGTTTTAGAACGTTACGTCTAATGTTGGTAAAGGGAGATGGCCCGATTATTTATATAAAGTTTCATCTTGATACAATTATAGCATTAATCACCCCAAAACCCCACCTGCAAAATTTCGCGCCGATATTTCAATCCGTTTTGATGTGAGAGCTAAAAACGTGATTTTGTAAGCCCCATAGAGTACTGCGTAAAATTAATATTGGTTGACCAAAATTGAGTACATTTTCGCTTATAAGTTCCAAACCAAACCCTTTAGTTTGACTACTTCCGGTAAAATCTGGGGGTTCTGGGGACGAGGCTATATTAACGATCGGGTCATGGTTCTAGTTTGGCAATTAAATATTTTGTCTAGCGTTAATAGCTAAGATGTTATTAAGATGCAGCGGAGCAAAAATGTGATTATAAAAATGAAGGCACTATACTTCCACAATGACCGACTGTCAGTGAAATTCTTTAAGTCTTGTATTACTATTGGCATAACTACTTTAAGTCCTGATCCTGTACCCCAGTAGTATCTTAGGACCAGTGTAACTGCTATACGTTTTGTACTCCGTATTAATATTTGCACAACTACTTTAAAAGCTGACTCAGAGATTTCGATTTTTCGTGTATTAATTATAAATGGTCAACTAGAGTTAACGAGTTAAAAATGCTCAATTCTAAAGTTTGAGACAAATCGGATTTTTTGGTTTTGATGCAGTAAATATTTATGTATAGGATATCAGTGCTATAGGATACTGTGTATAACAAAAAATCCGGATCCGGATTTTTTTTAACAAAGTTGTGATTTTCTATAAATTATGAAGGATTTTGAGCTTAGCTATTTCGCACAGTGATTAGTATATTGACAAGCATAATGAAGGAGCCCTCCTCGAGAAATCTCTGAGTGAGCCTGCACCATTGAACTGCTATAAGTATTGTACTCCGTTCACTATTGGCATTACTACTTTAAGTTACCCCCTTAGTATTAGCACCAGTATAACTGCAATAAGTTTTGTACTCCATATTATTATTAGCAAAACTACTTTAAGTCTTGTACCCCAGTAGAAGAGGAGATAGTGTTCTTCCCACAATGCAATTCTTCTAATACAATCTTTGCACTGGTTGTCACATGAACTTATATTGACAAAAAGTACCTAAATGAACAGAACTCATCCCAATCTTGCAAATAAACTACTTTTGTCACTATAAATTCATGTGGCAACCAGTTGCAAAATTGTAATGGAAGAAGATGCATTGTGGGCAAGAAAACACCATACCCCCTCTTCCCCAGTAGTATCTTAGCATCAATGTAACTGCTTTAAGTTTGTACTCCGTATTTACATATTTGGTATAACTAATGCTTTAAGTTAATTTGTACC
Organism: Ophioderma brevispina; assembly: GCA_023653785.1. Lineage (NCBI taxonomy): Eukaryota > Metazoa > Echinodermata > Ophiuroidea > Amphilepidida > Ophiodermatidae > Ophioderma > Ophioderma brevispina. The sequence goes on from JAMKCH010084755.1 coordinate 37,919, forward strand.
CAGTATTCTCATAAGTGTAACTACTGTAACATGTTAAAAGCAATAAAAGCGCTTAAAGAGCGCCTCAATTTTGAACTTTGTGAGATTTATGCACAGTTGTGTTGGTAATTGTCTAGTAAACTACACCTGTGAACGGCAATGCTCAAAAGTGTGCATGTGTCATAAAAGAAGGGATATTGTAATTAAAATCAGTGATCCCCGACTCTAATCGGAATTCAACGTGAATTTTCTGTCCGTCCATTATGAAATAGCTCTGATTCTAACTTGACTTGCGTGAACTAGCCGAACAGCTAATGGATGAGCGTTGACACGTAGGCCTATATGGCACTATTTCCCGGCTATTTCATATTGGAATGACGTTTTCAGCAGCCGTTGAATTATTATCGGGATCCGATATGAATTATTCTAATTACAAAATTCTTGTATGCCCGAAACATACGAGAAGTTAATTCGAGTTTACCAGTCAAGGGTTAGTTAACTAACCAATTACCAATGCAACTGTCAAAAATCTCTAGAATTTTTTTAAATTGGGGGCGCCTCTTTAAAAAGTCGCCCTATTATTGCTTTAAGCATTGTACCCAGTATTTCTTTATCAATGGTTCTAAGACGGATTGGATAGGATAGATGGAGTTGATCTTTGATGTTCTCATTTAAGATTACTATGAGTATTGGACATCATACTCATGAGAACATTATCTTTAAAGCCCATTCAAAAGATGGGTGTTTTGGAAATTAAGGGGGGGCGTATGGGGTTGGAATATGATAAATAAATTGTTCTAATCCAGGAAAATGAGATAATTTGCCAATGGCTCAATGTGTAGATGGAATCTACACAATGCTTTTTATTCGAATCCACTCGGACATCGGTTTCCGAGATATGAGCTGCATCAAAGCTCAAGTAGTGTACGGGAAGATTTGCCCAAACAAAAAATGCATCATCTCCAATATTTTATCAGTGGAAAAATTTCAAGGGGTTTTAGATTTAAGATATTTTAAAAGAGATTATTATGACTATTTAACACATTCATTTGGGCTTAAGTGAAGTATCTAAATACTGATATTACCTTTACCATTTTAAATTTAAGTATTAAATGTCATGGGTAAGTGATTTTTATGTATTTTATTGTTTCTCACCCTGACGATATTAAGAAAATATTTTAAAAATAATTACAGGACAATAGATACACCGATTTCGATGATTCTTCATTAATACTGATGATATTCAGTAAGAAAATGAAATTTAAAAAAATAATTCCATATTTCACATCAAAAGCCGCCCGCAAATTTTGTCTAAATGTTTCGAGGCCTATAACTCGTTTCGTTAAATACGCAAACATCCAAAACGAGAACGAACGTAACTAGAAAACGCTACTTGCTATGAACATGAAATTTGGCACACATTTAAGCACATATAGGCCGAGTGAACCATGAACGCCGATTTTCAAAATTGGTTCCAAATTCAAATTACCCATGAAATTATGTGATGTCGATTGCCAGTTGCTATGGCAACGATATTAAAAATCCTGGCTTCATGGTTCACTCCTTATTTACCTCCTGCATATTTCACCCAAGTTTCGTCCCAGTAGCATTTAGTTATTTAGTTACATTCGTTTAGTGTTGAGCCAATCGAGGCCACGGGTTACCATGGCAACCAGAGCAAAAAATTTCATGATTTTTAAAACTTTGTGCCATGGCTACAATATGATACATAACATGTATATACACTATTTAGGAAAATTAAGAAAAATCATTCAAAGTTCCTGCTTCAGACCCCAGACCCCCCCCCCTTAATCATCTTGAAAGGAGAAAAAGCAAAGAAACCTTTGTAAAAAGAAATTATATAGCCATCATAATTGATAGCCCTATGTTGTATCTACATAAAAGGCAACAATTAGATACAATTGTGGAGGCACAATACAAAGGAATGACTCTGCACCTCGGAAAAAAAAACTGGCCAGAAACAGACATCATTATTTGATTGTGACATCACCAGGTTCAGTTGAATGATCTTGAGTATTCACTGTGGAATAAATGACTTATTCAGTATCGGTCATTGTTATGGATTGTAATACGCCTGAGTCATAAAATAATAAATAATTACCCTACGAATGGCTGATGTCACAGCTATTGTGCAACTTTTTGACTGGTTTTGGAATGAAACTACCCACCAGCTATTTTGGAGTATGTTTATTCTGCCATTTCCCCCTAAACTATGAGTTTGAAGTGCTAAATTTCATAATTATTGAATATTAGTAGATGGGAATGATATATGCCGAATTGAATCAATGACAGCCGATGGAATGGTTAGCCACTTTGGTAAGAAGATTGGTAGATCTCGTTCATAAAGGACAGACGAGCTGAGTAGACAGACGAGACAGCGTGGTGCAGGAGGTTCTCTGTTCGAGTCCAGGCGGGGCCACTTGCTGTGATTCAATTCGAGTACTCAATTCTGGAGTTGGAGGGGACGTTAAGCCGTCGGTCCCGTGTACATGGAAAATCATTCCTGTATATGAAATACAGCCAGTTTCGATGAGAATAGGCTGTCCCAAATCGTCCTGGATCCCTAGGCATCATTGGAAAGCAGTGTCTAAACACAGGCTAAATAAATAAATTTAAAAAAAAACGAGAATCGTTGCATGATCAAGCCTATGGAAGAAATAAACAAAGTTGTCTTAGTTTTGCCCAGCAGTGGGACGACATGGACTGATGATGAGGATGGATATTGGCGGGAATGCATGTGATACTGGTGCTAAGATGCAAAGCACTTTATCGCATGTTTTGGCTTGGCTCATGACTAAGTTAAAGTAATATATTAGTTGTGCCATGGCGACTGTCTTCGAACCCATGGTAGGCCAATACTCCATTTCAAAAGTAAAATAAATATTTTAAAATATTATTTTATTCTAAGTTTACCTCTGTTTTGCTTATTTTTTCTATCTCAAATTGTATAACTAATTAAAAAGCAAACCGAAGAGGTATGGAAAAGATTAGTAATCTATATTTTTTTAAAACTATAAACGTCACCAGACAAGCGATCGTGTTTTAATCAGGCTCAGCAATCCTGATAAAAATATTTTTAAATGTTCAAAATAATAATGACAGTTCAATTGAGGGGGTGCGTGCAATTAATAAGCTTCTCAGAATGGCAGGGTTGAATTGCTATAGAGGGCGTAAATCTTAGATAATCAATGTGGTTGGGGGGTAGGACACGATCTGCTCGATTTGGGCATTGGGGAATTCCAAACAATAATTTAGGGAACTGCAAAACAGTGCAATTTCCAATAACGGTCATTTAGATTTAAATATTCGTGACCAGGCCTAGCCTTTAGTCAAGTCTGTGTGTTACCGTTCGATATGCGTAAGAGCGCTCTCCTACCGTTAAGTCTTAGAATAAGACTAGCACTCGGGTTACGCCGGAAGTTGATGTCGTTCTGTTGCTGTTAGGTTGGCATGTCCTACCCCCCCCCCTTGATGTGGTCTGAGCGCAGAAATAGAGGGGGCTATAAACGTCATGTTCACGATCAGCATGTATAGTGGACATTCTGGCAAGATGGGAAAATGCACATCATTTACTGCTTAACTATTGCTGGATTGTAATACCACAAAAACGAATTGAATTTTGTATCTAGATGAGTGTCCAGAAGATTATTGGCTTCTCAACAACAGATTTACCAATATAAAACCTAATGACTGACATTCCAGATTATACCCGGCATCCAGGAGTATTGAACATGGTTTACTACATTCTCAAATCCCCTGGCATTGCAACACTGGTTTCGAAAGGCAATGTTATTGGTCATACTTAAAAGTAAAAAAAAATCGAAATGCTCTAATCAAGATGAAAACTGTAAAATTGAATGAATTAAAGGAGTCTTCTTGCCCCATGCGATGTTAAAATAAAGACAAATGCACAGATTTCTGGCAATTTTCGTTTTGTTTTTTTTTTCATTTAGATTAGCCCACTCACTCATATAAACATTGTTATTTCAAAACAACACATGTGTAATGTTCAAAGTGGCCTTATTTGTACCGCAAATGTAGAACTATGCCCGTCTAATAAAATGCATGCAGGATCACATTTTATACCTCCATGGCTAATTATAGAGTAGTCCAGCATCATTTTTTGCTAGTTTATCATGAGTATCAAGTAAGATCATATCACGACCTCACATACTACCTTATCATACCATAGAGGTCAGTGATCATACCTTATGTAGCATGTAGCGTGGTTATGTAGCGTATTGCAAGCTTTCCGGATCCGAAAAAATACAAAAACCCAAAAACAAAGTAATTTTAAAGAATTGCTCTTTATTAGTGGCTGAAACTACAATGGACAACCCGAATCTCACAATGTTATAACATTTAGGGCGCTCTCCATATGAAATCTCCTAGTTATCCTTTAATTAAAGCAATAATAGCACATTTTTTTGAAAAGCGCCCCCAATTTTTCAAAAATTTTGAGATTTTTAATTTTTTACACGGTTGCATTGGTAACTGGCTTGTAAACTATACCTGTAAATGGTTAAGCTCGAAAATATCTATGTGTCGAAAACGAAGGAATTTTGTAATTAGAATAATTAATATCGGAGATCTCCGATAATAATTCAACGGCCGCTGGAAACGGCCTTCCAATATGAAATAGCAGGGAAATAGCGCCATGTACGTATCTACGCTCATCCATGCATTAGTTGTTTTATTGGTTCAGGCAAGTCAAGTTAGGGGTAATTTTCTTGAGGTTGCACTATTTCATCATGGACGGACATAAACTTAACATTTTCAGCTCTGTCGTTAAGTACAATCTGGGATCCCAATTCTAATTACAAAATCGCTTATTTTATGATAAATACGCATTTTGAGCATTTTCGTTCGCAGGTGTAGTTTCCAGACAATTACCAACATAACTGTGCAAAAACATCAACATTTTGAAAACTGTGGGCGCTCTTCAAAAATGTGCTGTTATTGCTTTAAATGCATTTTCAATTTTGACATCTTGTTTGTCTTAGTGTCTTTAAAATTAGGTTCACGTGGTAAACATAAGTCTAGCTGCAGAAATTATCTGCAGGAAATTCGGAATTTTCGTCATTTTGTTCCTAAACGCGTCGAAATTGCAACACAGTGTCGCATGAGACACTCATGGTTATACAAGATATTTGCTCGTAATACCATAATCGGCACCTAAGTCAACTGAATTTTCGGACATAAGATTTGTTTTGAGGATATCAATGAAACCATGCATTAAAACAGATGGTGATTAAATCACAAAATATTCCTTTAATGCATCCTTTTTGATCAGGAATTTATGCAGTGGTACAGTGCGATCAATGTCGTCAAATGTTTTCGTGTCATACTTAAAATA
>JAMKCH010084756.1:0-43550 GCA_023653785.1 Ophioderma brevispina
GGCCCAACCATACCATAAACCATTTAGCATCATTTCAAGGGATGCAGCAGATCGGGATCAGCGCTTTCCCTTATCAGCAAACATACATCGAGATAACCATCGCAGCCGGGACCAGCTTCCCAAATATCGCATGGGCAAATCGAGACAACCAAGCGGTTAATTCATGTCCAGGGAAATTACAAGACAGCTGAATCTCACAGGGCTCGAACGCACGCCTATACGCATAGATGAGCATACACTGGAGTCGAGCGCTTACCTGATTGAGCTATCTTGTCCGCCCTAAATCTCCATTCAATTATGTTTGTAGTAAGTGTCCGTACGGACAGTAATGACTTTTGTCTTTATTAGCTCGCTTCTGGTCCTATCATTCAGGGGATGTTTGGATACCTGCACTTGTTACAAAACTGTCAAAATCTGATTTTTGATGATTTTTTCAATTTGCTGATTTAGCAAATCACTGATAGTGCCTTTAAAGTGGAAACTTGTTAACACAAAATTGCCAGGACCAACTTCAAGGACTTATTCAGTAGCTTAGCCAAGATTTTGGAGACTGGGGGGGGTGCGTCTCTGTTGGGACATTACAGTCCATTGGCACATTTTCATCTTGGTGAAAAGCTGTTGTTTTGAGGTGCAATTGCATGCATGAATACAACTGTCTGTCACAGAGTTTGGGTTGATAGACCCGTAACCAGTGATAGATCGGTAACCAGTGACCGTGTGAAAATAGTGCACCCTATCTCCCATCTAACCATGTAGTATATTTACTGTTGTGTGTTGTAGATTGCAAGAGAAGCAAGTGAAAGAGAAGAAGACAGATTATTTGCGAACTATCATCGATCTGCAGGACCAGAAGAATGACATCCAGGGACGGGTAAGATTACTTAATTTGGTTATTAACCCCCTGAGGTCTACACCGGCCGATTTATTGGTTATACATTGGGTTATATGATATATTTAACCAATCAGAGATATGGTAAGAAAAGCTGCAAGGTTTGTAGAGATATATAGAAAGTCTATTTTGATTGGTTACTCAGAGGTTATATTATCCCTATGTCATGTAATGAGCCAATCAGAGGTACTGTAAGAAAGGTGGTAGACCTCAGGGGGTTAAGCTGAAAGACAAAAGACTAAAAAGAAGCCACTAGGTTTACTTTAAGGCATATATCATTTGATGTTTGGGGGGGGGGGCTTTTTGAAAGGAAAGCACCTTAGCCAGCTGGTTAAACTATACAAATGCCTAAAGATGCAGGGCATAGATGATTTTATGTACTTTTTGGACAGATTGTAAATAATAATGAGCTCATTTTCATATTTAAAGAAAAACATTTATCCACTTTACATGTTAAACCATTACTCAATGAACTTCTAACATGGCATGGTGAGAACATAATGAGATGATATGCTGGATACTTTTTGAACATGTTATGAATATTAATTAGCTCATTTGCATATTTTCAATAAATGTATTAAAACACAGTTTAAGAGGGAGTTTTGATGAGGCACTAGTTGAACTCTTGACTTAATAATGCAGTTTGCCTTTAAAAAGAAGTATAAAAATTAGCACAATTGAATCCTTTGGCTTGAAGGGTGAAAAATAAATTTTGCATGACCCAAAACTTGCATGCCCCACAATATACTAGTGCATCCGTAGTGACGAGCAGTTTAATGCCTGGTGAAATAATTTATAACATTTCAATGCGTGTTTAATACAGATGATCCAACTACAAGAAAGGTTAAAGGAACTTCACAAGCAGTACAAAGAAGCCTCAGAAGTAAAGCCACCTAGAGAGATTGTAGCAGAGTTCTTGGTTAGAAGTAAGATGAGAGACATCAATGAGACATGTAGGGTAAGGCATTTCACAAAATCAGATCTTAGTATTAACCATGCTTAAAGGTGCTTGTTCCGATTTATGTGTATTGTGTTCTTTACTTGATATGAGAGCCTAGCACTTGTACATACACCCCATCAAGTACCGTGGGAAACAAACTTGCGGTTTTGATGCTAGACGCGATAATGCATAGTGCAAAGCCCTATTCACTACTGTGCTAATCTTGATGTTTTTAACCACTAAAACAAAAACAGCGGTTTTTTGTTTATATCTTGGGAATGAAATGGATTTGAGGCTCAAATTTCAGGACGACAATGGGGAAAATACGGCCTTCCATCTGATATCAAAATCGATGCTACTTCCGGGTAAATCAGGGGGGTCACAAAGACGATCGGAACACGCACCTTTAAAGGGGCATTTTGTGATCCACAGCCTCGTCCCCCCGACTTACCTAAAAAAAATTGAGATTTTTTTATCAATAACAACAACAACAGAGAGGCAAGTGAGGTAAAGTGAACCGTTAGCCTTTGTAATCCATGTGTACCTAATCTTACGTCCAAATTCGGTCGCATCTGTAAGAAATTCGCACTTTAGTATTTTCTGTGCATAAACGGACAGAAATTACAGCACAGTGGCCTATGGGATCGATGGAAACAAACAACTTACTCATAACACACAACCGCAAGATTATGATCAACTCAACATTTGTGAATAAGCTTTTCTTTAGGATATCTTGTGAACAATGAATAAAACAGAAGGTGATGGAATCACGAAATGCACCTTTAAAAATATAAACAGATTTATTAAGGTAAGACATTAAATACATCTGCTTCAATACAATAAGATGATTTTTTTTTCTTAATTCAATAGCAACATGATGATCTGAGAGAAAAACTGAAGGAGGTAGAAGAGAAGATTCAGGAATTACAAGCAAATCCTCCAAGGTGAGTCAGAAGTTGTGTGTATGTGTGTGTGTCTGTTGACATGTCTGTCACTATCCAGAGGGTGTTTTGAGTCAATCCCACAATGCACCAGTTTTGGGAAATTTCACCTCAATAGAGTCATGTGATCCCATAAAAACCCTATTCTTAACACATAAAAACCCAGACTTAAATGCTCATTTTAGGTCACAAAGCATCACTACTTAGGAAATTTTTAGCACAATCATGAAATGTCTTGTGGTTCTTTAACTTTTGGACCACTTTTTTGTCCCTAAGTACTGACATGTGTTTAGTACAGTACAGTATAGGCACATTGCAATGCATCATGGGATTGATTCAAAACACCCTCTGGTCACTATCCTTCTGTTCTGTTGGTATGTGTGTGACATACAATGTGTAACAAAAATTAACTGAGTGTGGTGTGGTTTGTGTGTGCATGTACATATGCATGTTTTTGTTTACATGTGGGTATGATATAAATGTACTTCAGTTGTGACCTCAATCAAAGATGGGTGCATCAAAGGTACTTCTATGAAGAACGTGGCTGTGTACTAGTTATTATAGCGGTGTTGTCGTACTAGTGTTATGGGAAATGTCTCGATAGTAAGGCCAAAAAAAAAAATTAGCTCAGAAGAAATGTGAAAAATCGCAATGCGAAATGCATTTTTTTTATTAGAAAAATGCTAATGCAGGATTTTTTTTTTGCAATTTTGACCCACTTTTCTCATTTTTTTCGGCCACTTTGCGGCCGAATTTTCTTTTTTTTTTCAGAAAATTTGAAACAAAATTTCAAGTGAGCAAAAACCTAAAAAAAAAAAAATCAAAAAAAATCGCCAAAAGAAGCCATCTTAAAAAACAAATGCAACACACACGGTCTTCTTTCTGAAAAAACTTGTTTTTTTTTCTTGGCCTAAGTGAAAACTCACGAAATTGCAAAGTCAATAATCTAATGTAGAATTGCATTTTTGGAGCTCCCTTGAAGGTTATCCTACAACCTGCTTTACAGAATTTTGCTATTGCACAAGATGATCCAATAAGCTATCAAATACCACCTAATTACGACTTGCCTTTCATACAGGATTTTTAATTGGCTGTGAATGTCATATATTAATTTCAATATCCAGTTGAAATAAAACTTCCAAATATTTAAAGAGCCATTGGCCCGATTGCTAATAGCCTCCTCCCCAGGGACCAAAGATTTTACCAGAAGTGGTCAAAATTTTGGTGTCTGAGGAGAGCTACTATTTTTCTCATTTACCTTGTGAAATCTTAGGGCTAAAAGATGTTTGGTTTGGATATTATGAGTGAAAACTTGACCATTTTAGTCATTCAATATTATCTTTACACAATAATCTTTGGGGCTTAAAAATGTTTAGCTCCCATATCAAAACAGATTGAAATATCAGTGAGAAACTTTAGAGATGGTCTATTGGGGTCATGGTCATTCAAGCAAGATTAAAACTGTATATAATTAAATCAGGCCATCTCCCTTTAAGTTTTGGCCCTCTCTTACAATGTTGCTGAATGACTCAAATATTCACATAATTTCCATACTGACCAATTGCAAGCTCATGGGCTTAAAACTTGCATGTCGATTAATCATCAGTATATTATCTTTTTCTTTCAGTGATGTGTACTTGTCATCACGAGATCGTCAAATCCTTGACTGGCATTTTGCCAACTTGGAGTTTGCCAATGCCACACCCCTCTCCACTCTGTCACTTAAACACTGGGACCAGGATGACGACTTTGAATTCACCGGTAGTCATCTCACTGTGCGCAACGGTTTATTCCTGTGTACCGGTGGCGCTGTCCGAGGGATTGGATATCAAGCTGAATACGGTAGTGAGACACATCAAGTACAACTCATCAGGTGAGTTTGGGTAATGGTGATGGTATTGGGTAGATGGGTAAGTAGTATCGCGCACACTGGCTTTGTGCAGGAAATGGTTATGTATAAGAAACTTTCCCTTTGAAGGTGTGTTACCTGATCATTGACAAACTCCTCATTTATCTCCCAAATCAAATCTGTGATTTTGGTTTCAGCAGAAAGTTAATATTTAAAGCAATAACAGCACATTTTTTGAAGAGCGCCCAACTTTCTGGATATTTTGAGATTTTTGCACAGTTGCATTGGTAATTGACTAGTAAACAACACCTGTGAATGGTAGAGCTCAAAAATCTGTGTCGCAAAAGAAGGAATTTTGTAATTGGAATAATTAATATCAGAGATCTCCGATAATAATTCAATGGCTGCTGGAAAAGTTCTTCCGATATGAAAAAAAAATGGGAAATTGCGCCATGTACAAGGAGAGCATGTGTGGCACAGCGGATAAGCGCAGGACTCATGATCATAAAACCATTGTAAATCGTAAGTTCGAGCCCCGCTGTAGTCAACATGTTTTTGTCCCTGGGCAAGATACTTAATCTCAATTGCCTCGTTTACCCAAGCGAAATCTGGGGAGCTGTTATGGGGAATATGGGGAAATCTAAGTGCTGATAGGGATGTGCGCTTGGCCAGCTGCCGGCCTAGATGAAGCGAAATGATTGTGACGATTTCCTGACGACAGCGTAATAATAATAGGCAACAGCGCTTTGAATCCTTGGGAAATGTCGGGTATTATTATTATTACATGTCTGCGCTCATCCATTAGTTGTTCCGCCGGTTCAGGCAAGTCAAGTTCGAGGTAATTTTTGTGAGGTGGCACTATTTCATCTTGGACGGACTTAAATTTGGCGTTTCCAGCTCAGCCATTAAAGGTGGAACGAGAGATTTCAAGTCATCTATATTTTCTGTGATATTAGTGATTTCATATAGAATAGACACTCAATAGATTCCCTACCTTTTATTTGGCTGCAGAAAGAACTTAAAATGAAAACAAAAGGTGATTTGTATATGCTTATATTTCAATAGAAAACATAGGCTGAATTTCGTATTTGCTCCTATACAAAATTAGAAATTTCACAATTTTTGTACCAAAGAAACAGTTTTCAGCTTAATCCTTTCAGATGGGGATATTTTTGATAGAAAGCTTTAGAACAGTGCAAAAATCAGAATTTTCACATTTTTTTCATGACGACTTATTTAAAATCTCTCGTTGCACCTTTAAATTACAATCAGGGATTCTGATTCTTATTACAAAATCGCTTCTTTTATGACAAATACACATTTTTGAGCATTACCATGTGCATGTGCGTATAGTTTACTAGACAATTACCAACACAACTGTGTCAAAATCTCCAATTTTGAAAATTGAAGATGATCTTCAAAAATGTGCTGTTATTGCTTTAATGTTTCCATTTAATGTTATGAACAAAATGTGGTTGACCACTATAGCTCCTACACACACTGTTCTATGGGCCAATTAACTACTGTTCAAATATCTGGACAGATTCAACTTAATATGAGATATTTTGATATGCTTCCAACTTAGGGAGAAAACTTGAAAATTCTGAGCATGATCAGGTCGCCCATCTTAAAGGCTGACTCAGAGATTTTGAAATATATTATTTTTGTGTAGTAATTAAAAATAGTCATCTAGAACTAAAGATAGTCAGCTAAAATGCTTAATTCCAAAGTTAGATGAATTGGATTTTTCGTTTTCATGCAGTAAACATTTATGCACAGTATAACAGTGCCATAGGATACCGTGTATAACAAAAATTCTGGATCCGGAATTTTATAACAAGTTGTGATTTTCTATATGAAGGAATTTGATTTGAGCCTAGTTATTTCACACAGTGATTAGTATATGGACACGTATTGTGTATATGCAAAAAAACACGATTAGTTTGAAAATTGAGTGCGCCCTCATCGGGAAATCTGAGTCAGCCTTTAAACTTTCTCCTACTACTGTTGTTACTGGAGCATTGTTGACAAATTAATACTGGCCTGTATTCAGTGCTTATGTTCAAGGCTACTCACTGCTTTCACATCTGATGGATACATAATACAAACAGGATTTGATATAGCACCTTATCAATTAAGGTCAATGTGCTTTACAAATTTAAGGAATTTCCATTAGGCCTAATGCATATAATATGATGGATTGAAGACTGTTGAACCTTGAGGTTAACACTTAACACTAAATCTATAGTTTAAACTATAGAGTTATCTATAGATAAATCTAGATGGGGTCAGGGGTCTGATGGTTACAGGTGGAGACAGACTGACAGACAGAAGACAGATTTCGCTATGACAAAATCCTTTATGCCCTTTTGGGCCAGGGGGATAAAAACAGTAGCACAATCGAATAAGAAAATTATTTGTGGACATGCTCAACTCTTAATGGGTTAAACGGTCACTTGACCAAGGCCAAAACCAACCCTCAAACTTAGGAATCAAACTCCTGACCTAACAGAAGAACCACTCAACTGTGGGAACTTTATTACAAATTTTAAAACAAGTATTTATTTTATTGTGCTGTTCCTCATTCAAACATCTATTAGGTAGCATCAAATCAAAGAATTTATTCTATATAAGTTGTTTAATTTATGAACTACTAAAATTACGACCTGGTGTGTTGTGGCCGCGACGCGGGGCTGCAGCGAGATTAACAATTAAGATGCCGAACTTGCAAAGACTCTTGGCGAATATTCCAGCCAAAACATCCAATTCCATATGTGGGACGTGTCCACGTACGACTTGTCCTTACTGAAGAAACCAGCTCTAATAACTCCCGAAGCTCTAGGTCCTACTAAATATAAGTCCCAAAAGTGCTGTAGCTTGTTTATCCTTTGAGTACTCAGAGGCCACGGAATACAAAACCGAACCCGTCTACACAATCGGACGAACTGCTGGAGCTGAGACTACTATGACTGTGTCCACTATAATGGGAATTAGTACTAGACTGTGATTACGGTCACTGTCACTTGGAAACTCTGCTAATAACTGGAAGCACGATTTTTGAAAACTCTTCTTGGAGTACTGATGTTGTGATACTCTGACTCATCGTCTCTCACCAGAGCTTATTATCCTCTTCAAACATACTAGAAGGATCTGTGTCCCTCTATATGAATCATGTGCTAAATATAGTCATTACATCATAATTCTGGATTGAGCTCCAATGTTTCCCATATTAAGAATGTTATAGCCCCCCAAACAAAAACCCCATCACCCCCACACAGCATCAGCACTGTGCCTGTAGATACAGTAGGGTGCCATCTATATCAGTTCATGTCCATCACCTATGAGCACAACATTTAAATGCAGCAGGGCGCTATTCTATCCTTCATCCAGAATTTTCCCTTGCCTTCTAATGAAATCAACTAAGGTAGCTCCTGTTTTTTCTGTGAATTCTAATTGCTTTGCACATACAGCTATGCACACAAACATGTATATTTTTGATTCATGTTACTTAGACTAAATTACAATAGTTTAATGTGCTAATTTATGACTAATCTTACTCAAAGTGACTAAATCATTGCACGTCTTGGGGCTGTAACAATGGCAATAGGTAAATTTTAGTGCTTCTTAAAGGTAAGGATGGAGACCTGATGGTGAACAAGTGGACAAAGAGTTGCATAGGCTAGGGGCTGCATTAGACTAAGTCCCTGTCACCACTGAACCTTTTTGTAGCAAGGAACAGTGAGGGGCATGTTGTCATCTTCACACTGCAAACCTGACCTGCTAGAGTAGACGTGAGAGGTATTAGACAAATATTGTGGCGTTTTTCCGGAGACCATTTGAATTGGATAGCTAGTGGTTCCTATCAATCTCAGGTATAACTTTTCCTTGTTTAAGAGGATTTCCTCGTTATTTTGAATTCGGTTAGGGCCAAAATTGTAGTCTTTTTTCTTGATTTTCAGCCTGTTTTGGGCATTTTTACATCCGGTTTTTCCCTCGTTTTTTCCCATTTTCCTTGTTTTTTGTCCATGGGCCTCTCACACCCGCGAGTAAACACCACCCTGGCTGGTGTTTCCGCAGAATCTGATTCATGATAAGTAACAGAGCTTCACTTTGGATATATTTAGCCCCCTTAGTCCCGGGAACATAGCAATAACATCGTATCCCAAACAACTGTATCTTTTCTCTTGTTATGTTTTTCAGTGTCAGTCGTAACCAGAATGCCAATCACCAGTCGGGCAACTACACACCTACAAAGCGATGCAGTCATATGTACATTACCACTGGGTGTGCTGAAACACAACCAACATACAATTCCTACCCCCGTTACCTGAATGGAGACCAGTGCATTCAAGATGGGATATGGGAATATCAATAAGGTAGGATAGAAGGTTAGTAGTGGTAGAATTGAGTCTTGAGTTGGTTTCCTGGATTCTGAGCAATTCTCTTCATCTTCCAAGAAGTGCTGCCCTGCCCCATATGGGTGATGATAACGCAACTGCGTGAGTGAGATGCGTTGCATCAATGCAACAGAAGTTGAATTCCGTGCAAAGTATTTACAGGTGGCAAGTAATATATTAGAATAACTTTCTGTTGTGTGCTAAAATTTTTCATTGGAGGAGGTTCAGAAAGTCTTACCGTATTGTTCCTATAAACGCCCTGGGGGCGTTGCATTTTTCTAAAGTGGGGGGCGTTTATTACACTCAAAAATGTAAAGTAAAAAATCCCTGCAAAAATCACCTTACACAGTTTGGCGATCCTCTCTCTGTGTGTCAGTCCTCTTTATGTGTATCTACGTGTGCCAGTTACCATTAGTGACGGATCAGAAGCAGAAAGCATTGATGACAACAGCAATTATGATACAGATTACAACAGTCCCGGCCACTGAATCATGTGATATAGGTAAGCTTAAACTCATTTTTCTTTGAAGTGTTTTATCCAAAATTCGTAGGGGGGCGTTTATTAGAGCAGGGGTGTTTATTAGGAACAACACGGTATGTATATTTGGATCTTCTTTATGTATCCACAAGTCATTTGTAATGGCTTGTGGTGGTGTCTAGATTTATTCAGCTGAGTAAGCAGACCCGGGGCTGTGTGTATGCCTGATACGGATGCTCCTAACATATAATTGGATGACTTAGCGGATGATACAAGACCGAACTCTACAATATTGCTTGAGTTAAAGACAATTACATTAGTGTTATAGTGACAATGATATGGCAATATTTTCTGTGGGAATTTTTTTTTTAAATGGTTACTTTCAGTGCAAAGTTCAGATCAATCGGAGCATGAGCATTTTCAAAATTTGACAATTTGAGTCACATTACTATGCAACATAAGCCGTAGGAGTAGGATTTTTAGTGAAAACAATGTTTTTTACTCTGTAACCTTCATATGACTGCAAACAACTTTGACTACATATCCGATCATGAGTTTCTCTTCCCAAGTCCTGTCAAAATTGATGAAAGTATGTGGCAGAGCGAGCAAATTGAAGTTTGACCGGAAGTTGCCAGAAAGAATTAGATCTGGAGATAGATCCGAAGTGCTCAAAAGCATTTTAACATGTTTAGAATGAGATAAGGTTGGGCCATGTTAGGAGGGTCCGTATTATGGATACACGCACGCTCGGATCAGCTTACTTAGTTGAATAAATCCTGACACCACCACAAGCCATTTACCAATGACTTGTGGATACGCTAAGAAGAAGATAAGGTTAAATCATTACACTGAGCTGATTTCCTTTACACCAATGTTGACTGAAATTATGCATTTCCCTTCTGAGAAGTGGAATGCCCCTAAATACCTATTTTAGCACCCCTAAAAGAGAAAATGGTCACAACCAGTGACCCCAGGTCACACCCTGTCTGCCATTACTCTTCCTCAATTCCGTTTTGGCCGCCATACCATACGGGACGAGTGTACATGCCGCTCTGTCATTAGCAGCCAAAATTATCTGGATATTGATACTGGATGTTGTCGCTCAAACGGCATACTCCCTACTGACTCTACAATATATATGGATATATTACTGGATATATTGACTGGATTTATAACGCTCAGTTGGACGGAATAAACGGCGACTTTTCCGCCCGTCGGAGAGCTTTATTGTGTATCCTTTTTTGCCGCCATTGCTGTCATGTGATCTGTGTAGCGGAAAAAAAGGTTAAAACAAAGGGAGCCCATTGTGACGTTTGTTGCGTGCTTGGATGCCTTGCTTTTTGTGAGCCTGTTTCTGCTTCTTGTAGTTGCCATACTATCAATAAACAACCAGTTCTATTGGGTGAGTGTGTCTATTATTTATTCTTATGTTGTTTTATTTTAATAAAAATATGTGAAAACTGACTCTTTACCGTGTGTGACTTCGTTACCGCGACGGTATCTTGTCTCCGCGTTGGCGGGACGGGTCTTACCGCGGCACGCCTTTGTTTTTAATCGTCGTTTTCGTTACGGCACGCGCGGGGCCCATCTGGCGCGCTTCACACCCCACTTTTCAGCGTCTTGCGCTTGCGCCCCGCGACACTCTTTCGCCGTGCGTTCATTAAGGGTCTGCTCCGCTGTCACTACGTTGGTGCTTGTTCTTTCGCGGTGGCCTTTCTGTTTTCAATGGTTCGCCTGAACCCAGTTGCACTGTTTATGTTTCGCTAAGGAAAGGGGGGGTGGTGTTGGGGCGCCGGTCGAGGTTCTTCCAAGGACGGCCCCGCTGCTTTGGGAAGCACTAAAGATGTGGTAGCTTGGAGTACTTCATGGCGTGTTAGTAGGGCGGTTCTCTCTCGGGAGGTCCGCCCGTCTACCTCGTGCCGGCCGACTGGCTCGCCTGGTGTAGCCCTAGGGGCTTCTCAGGTGCAGGCTAGCGCGGTCTGCTCTGCTTTTTCCCTGGGATTTGGCGGCCTGCAGACATCCCGGTATGGCAGCCTCGGTTGCTATATAGCGTGCTAGTCAGCCGGCTCCCTCGGGGGCTTGCTTGAATAGCAACGCTGTCGGTGCTGGCTCGCCTGATCTAGCTCGTTGCTTTATCGGTGCAGGCTAGCGGGGTTGGCTCTGCCCTTTCCCGGTGGGATTGGGCGGCGGCAGTCCGTCCGGTAGCAGTGTGTTGGCTATGGTGAAGTCCCGGGGTTTTCTCGGCCGATCCATCGCCAGTAACGACAACCCGACGCTCGTGGTTTAGGGGTTCTCGGACTCTGCGACCGCGCTCCGTGTGGTAACGGTTCGGGGCCTGATTCGTCTAGCCTGAGGTGGTTTCCTCGGGGCCCGTTATGGGGCGCTTGCGGGTGGCGTTTATGCCTCACTGCTCCCCGCATGTCTAGCTGAAATAGCAATGCAGTGTCAATATGGCTCGTGCTGTAATGCTTCACCAGGCCTTCAAGGGCTAGGTGGGGCGCGCAGCGCTTCGCAAGGTTGGTCCCCGCTCACGCTGGGATTCCGTGTGCGGTTCTGGTGCGGTTCGCCAGCGCTAGTTCCCGCTACGGTTTCCGCCTGTTTGGGTAAAAAAAAAAAACACCCCGTGGGTGTGTCCGTTCTCAGCGCCCCTCGTGGGGCAGCCCCGGGGCTGCCTCCGCGGGGGGCTCGGTGCGGCCTGTTCAGCATGCCCTCTCAGGGCGCGCTGCGTGCTCGTGCTTAGCCTCTGTCGCTATTAGTCTCTCTTCGCAGGTTGTATAGTTCGTGGCTCCGGGACTTCTAGGGGCTGTTCTCCCCGCCTTCAGGCGCAGAGTACTCCTCCCTTTTTATAGCAGGCTCAACTCTCGGAGGTGATCGGCTGGGGTTGATTGTTTACACTAAATCCTCTTTGCCGCGCCTCCTCCCGCCAGGGGTCGCTGCATGGTGCTGTTTTATCCGCCGCGTTGGCGTTGATTCGGGCTTACCACAGCGCTGGTCCCCTTCTTACGGGGGCTGTTTTGCTCGTGTGTTGTTTTGTCTCCGTCCCTGGTGTTGACTTTCAACGCACGGCGCCCGCGACTGTCTCTCTTGCGGGTATGGGCGCTCCGCTTGCTCCAGGGGATCCACTCTGGGATGCTGTAGGTCTCGGCGGTTCTCTCGGGTGCTACCCCGTCTGTTCTTGGGCAGGGCTCCCCTACGGAGCGGCCTAGCTTGGGTGGCTTAACCCCTGGCTGGCATGTTGCCTGGCCTTGGAGCCCTCTCAGCCTTGTGTAGTCCCGGGGTTACCGCGTCTATTTTCCGACATTGCTCTGCTAGCTTCTGCCTGCAGGGTCCCCCACCTTGGGGGTGCTCCTGCCCTTCTTGTGGTGGGCCTAGCCCGTCTCGGCCTGTCCCATGGGGCACATCCTGCCCGTCTAAAGCTTGCAGCTTCGTCGGGATCCGGACCTTAGCCTTCATGCACTCTGCCCCCGGCCCCGCTGGGTGCGTTCGCTGCTCGTGCTCCCTTTGGAGCCTGGGTTATCCTTGGACCTGTCTGCACCCTTCCCATTGGGCTTTTCAGCTCTGGTCCGCCGGCGCTTCCCGTCGCGCCTCTGTTGGCGTGACTATTGCTGCCTCGGTACCTAGCTCCTCGCGGTGCTAGTCCGGGCCCGCGCCGTGTGCACCATCGGGGACTTGAGGCCTCTGGTCCTGCCATTATGCTGGCTGGGCCATTAGGCCTTTGCTGTCCTGGCCTCTAGGCTCTGGCTGTTGGTCTGTACTGCTACTACCTGGTCCGCTGTCTCCCTTGGGGAACCTGGACTCTGGCTATGATGCAGGCTTCGCTTGCTCCCCTCCTGGGGACAGCTGGCCTTCGCCGCTTCCGAGTCGGCCTAGTGACAGTTGCCGTCTGGCGTTGTCTCTGTGTCCCCCTTGGTGTCTAGACCATGTATCCACTTTGGTGTGATACTGTCTTTGGTTCTTTGCCCCGACTTCCTTGGGAGTTCGTGGCCTTTAGCCTTGTCGGTCCTTTGACCTTCGCCTTGGCCTAGCCTTGGAACTTTCATCGCCTAGCTTTTGCTACTCGACTTAGCCCCTTCATCCCATTTCGGTAGCTGGCCTTGGTACTTTCCACGCAGCTTGGCTGGGCCTTTGTCGGGCCTAGCCCTGGCCTTGCCTAGGGCTGATGCCCTGCTGCGTTGTGGTGTTTTCCTGGCGCCCTACGGGGTTTTTGAGCCTGTGCCTATGCCCTGGGGGGTTCGGTGCGTGTTTGGGGGGTGTGGGTGGTGGGGGTTTGGTCTGGTGTCCGTAGTTCGTGGGTGGTTGGTTCTGTTCCTATGCCGGTCTAGCGTTGCCCCTCCAGGGCTTCACTGGGCTGGCCTAGCCTGGGGTAGGGGCTTTTATGTCCTGCTCCCTTGGCCTTAAACCCTGTACGGGGAACCTGAACACCGCTGCCTTGCTGTTCCCCTTGCCCTCCGTCCTACCTTGTGGCTGGCGCGAGACCTTGGTCTACTTGCCGGCTGGTGCCCTCTGTGCCTAGCCTGCTCTATGCCGTCCTCGGGCTTTGGTCATTCCGTCTTGACGCTGATGCTCGGGTTCCCTCATTGGGGCTTGGCTTCCCCCCGGTGGATCCCTCGCCCCCCTGGGCTCTGTTTGTCCTGCGCGCTGGTGGTTGGGCTCCGTTTGTCTAACC
This sequence comes from Ophioderma brevispina, assembly GCA_023653785.1. Classification (NCBI taxonomy): domain Eukaryota; kingdom Metazoa; phylum Echinodermata; class Ophiuroidea; order Amphilepidida; family Ophiodermatidae; genus Ophioderma; species Ophioderma brevispina. Next base: position 14,161 of record JAMKCH010084756.1, read on the forward strand.
TTCCTGTGCGCCCCAGGCCTTACTCCTCGCCCCTTGGGGGCTATCACTTGAGGTCTTCGACTTTTGCCTGTTCCACTGCCACTGTTTGGTTTGGTGTCTTAACCGTGGATCCCTTCCCCGCTTGGTTCGGGAGTTAGGGGCTGCCTTTGACGTTTCTCGCAATTCCTTTGGCTTCCCGCTGACTAAGCTGATCCGCTTGTCTCCCTCGGGGGGACCTGGACCCGTGTTTTGGGCCGGCTCAACGGTGCCCCTCTTTGGGGCTTGTTGTCCGGGCTTAGCGTCGGGCCCTGTTCCGGCCTAACTTGGGGCCTCGTCTGGGCCTAGCGTTGGTCGTCGTCCGGGCCTAGCTCGGTTCCTGGCGTCATGGCCCGGGTGTGCTCCCGATTCGTCGGGGGTCTGTCTTAGGGGGTACCAAACTCGAGACTCAGCATGGAGAATTACTCACAGCAGTGTTTTTTCTTTCCACGCCTTCTGTCCCAACTGTACTGCCTAGTGGGAATCCCCTCGACGGGTAATTCATTGTTTGGTGGTTCTCCGAACTCGCCTTCACTGGCGGCTTTCTCAGTTGTCTTGGCAGTTTGGCTTGGTCTTGTCTCCCGCCGGGCCTTGCGACTGGATCTTGTGCCTTTTCCCTTAGTACCCTCGGGTCCTGGGCCGTTCGTTCTTGGCTCCTGTCTTTACGACCTGGTAGCCCTTACTCTCCTAGTCGGTCAAGTTTTTGTGACCTGTACTTTAAAGTCGTTGGGAGCTTCCGCTCTCCCGGGTGGGAATGTCTCTGGGGCGTAAAACCCGGCTGTGAGTCATTCTTCCAGGTCTGGCCTCTCTAGTTTGGTTGACGAGTTTGTTACTCCCTTTTCTCGAGGCTTTGGTGATCCCTTATCGGTATCTCGCCCTTTCGGGTAGCACCTCTCCGGGTGGATCTCTTCACTTTCTTCTCCTTCCAGTTTCAAGCATGGCAAATAAAAAAAAAAAAAAAAATAGAAACAGAAAATTATGTTTTTCAACTTGTGGATGACACATCCATTTCTCTCAGCGGTGTTTCTCGGCCTTTGGTTTTATAATCATCGCTGTATACGGCTCAGAAGAAATCACGATATGTTTTGTAGTAGGAATCCCAATTACGTCACCAGGATTCCCGTTAATTTTCAATACGGCAAAAGGGGGGTTTGCAGGTAGTAATATTTTCTACCCATGCAGTTTCGGCCCAGTCGTATCAAATCATAATATATTACGCGAAACAAATTGAAAAATGGCCCTTATTCATATGTGTTCTTTCTGATAACTTATCAGAGCTCTGAATAGAGGTTACAAATTGTCTCCTTCCCTCATTTATTCAAGTTTTAGTTTTGCAAGTGTCACACTACACTTAGGGAAAAAATCAAGTGCTACATGAAGTTCCAAATAAGGTTCTACATGTGAACATTTGTTTAACATTATGTAGATCCCAAAACCTGATGCATGAGTACTTTGTATCTTATCTTTGTGTCTGTGTTCCAAATGTTAACACTAAAATAATTGCCTGCTGTTTCCACATTTATGTCACCAATCTGCTCCGATTGAAGACACCATCAACAAACACAATCTTTGCAGCATGTCGTACGCGGACGACACACAACTATATGTACTCATCAAACCCTCTGATCGTAATTGCGAGTTGTCTAAACTTGAGAACTGTATCTATGATATTCGCGCTTGGCTGACTGCAAACATGTTAATGCTGAATGATGGTAAAACAGAACTTCTACATGTTAAATCTCATTACTCCAAGAATGTGCCTGATGATATTTCTCTTACCATTGGGAATGAGACAATAACTTCCTCTCCTGAAGTCCGCGACTTGGGTGTGGTGTTTGACGAAAATCTTACTATGATCACCCATGTCAATGATGTCTGTCAACGCGCTTCGTACGCTATTCACAGGATTGGCAAACTTTGTCGCTATCTGGATTCTGACAATACAGAAAAACTAGTCCACGCCTTCATCAGTTCTAGGTTGGACAATTCCAACAGCACCCTTGCTGGTCTACCTGATAAAGAACTGTCTAAGCTGCAGCGTGTCCAAAATATGGCTGCCCGTGTTGTTACGCTTACCAGGAAATCGGAACATATTACGCCTGTCTTGTGTCAACTCCACTGGCTTCCGATTAGAGAAAGGCTTGTCTATAAAATTCTCCTGTTGACTTTCAAAATACTCATCGGTGAAGCTCCTGCCTACCTAGCTGATCTCATTGCACGTTATAATCCATCTTGAACTCTAAGATCATCTTCACGCAATTTGCTCTGTGAACATTCTGGCACGATGGTAACGTATGGAAGGAGTTTCTCAGTTATTTCACCCAAGCTGTGGAATTCACTCTCGCATTTCATTAAGAACTCTTCCACCACCGCTCAATTCAAGTCACGCCTCAAGACTCACCTGTTTAATTCAGCTTATCACACATAAACTTTTTCCAGCAGTTGTGTTTCCTACACTTGCTTGACATCTTGTTTTTAATCAGTTTACCTACACTGTTGTATATTGACAGGTGTTTTTATGATTGTATTGCTGTATTTTAATATTGACCATGAGGGTGTGTATGTAGGGATGGCATGACTGGCCTCAGGCTGTTCCTTTTTGAAAATGTAATATAATGTCATCTGTTTTTAACTTTTGATATCATGATGATATATGGTGTTTGATTTGTATGTTGTACAGCGCATGAAAACCTGCTGGTCTTATGCGCTATTTAAAATGTTGATATTTTAAGGTGTTGATTATATAATCACTTTGGGGATATTTGACTTACGTTGCCACCGTAGGGCATTCAAAAGGGAATCCGTGGATAGGGTTAAACGCGACTACTTGATTCAAAAAGACTGTAGATCGGCTTATACTTATCAGATTGGAAATTATCCTGGACAGCAAATTAAAGATAATGAAATAGGCGTTCGGATGATAAACATACTTAGATGTTATTTTAAAATTTCAAAATGGCGGACACAATTCAGAGGTAAAGTTTTTTAACCCTTGCGCTAGCAGCGTCAGGGTTATAGCTATGAAGCACAACAGGCAATGATAGTCCCAAATTTTGATGTGTATTTTGTAATATCAGGGCTACATTTCTTCTTGTTTATGGTGCAAAAATTTTGGAAGTGGGTAGGGGAGAGCCGAGTAGTGATGTTATAGACGCGATCTCCCAAAATCGGGGTGTAAATTGTCCGTTTGGAGCGTTTGTACCAAGCAAAGTCCAAGACAATTTTAGCTTGAAAGTCATCGGCCTTGTGTGCCTTTTCTATGGTGGATGGCGAATGCATAGCCATTGAGGCAAAGGATTCACAGTGTCAACTCTATGCTCAAGTAAAGGGCCTTCTGGATCAGCTGGTTTATGTCTTTCAAGTTAACCATTTCACTAATTAGCATTGAAAGTTTTACTACCAAATTTTAGCACTTTAGGCATTTGACCTTACTAACAGGTCCATGGTCACACTTACTCTACCTCTGGAAGAGGGAATATTTGAACAAACTATTTTTAAACATATCTATATTTTAAAATTTCAAGTAGGCCTTCTTCTTAATAACCATAATGTTAACTTAAAATGTTTATTAATTTAATCATGTCTCATTATTAGAACTCAATCTTTAGCCAATTTACCACAATCAATTTCCCCACATTCTATGTGAAAATTAAAGAGATGCAAAAATTGTTACTCTGGTTTGGAAGGGGATCATACCAAGGACAAAATGAATTGATCTTGATAACATACTTGCTAATCTAGAGAGAGAGCAGCCAAGACAGTAGGTGTGTTCAGACGGTGGCCTACTTTCGAAAGTAGCGTTACCAACGAAAAATTCATTTAATCCTCATTAGCGCCTCTTAACAATGACGCACGTCCATATGGAACTTAACAACGATACCCTTCCAAAGTTACCAGCGAGCGGCCTTCATTCTGTCATTGGTAAATAGCGGAAGTAGCGCGCCGCTCGTGCTGACCTTACGGTTAATTGCTTGAAACCCCGCGAAATCTCAACCCATTGTAAACAATGCCAAAATGGAATCCTCAAGCAGGAGTGTGTTTTTAAAAGCGATATTTTGGCTTCTGTTTTTCGTTATTACTCATCGACAGAGGATTTGGCAGTAACGCTGTTTATGCCGATTATCATTCCCCCTACACCAATCAGTGAGAAGCGATCCAGCCCCAAACATGACATCATCAAAAACAAATGCATCATCAATGAAATGTAGTTCCTCGCCACAGAGACAGTTACGTGCAGTGTCCGGTTTACAGCACATTTTGATTTGCACTTGCTGTGATTAAATCACGATTACTCACTTAATACAAATCATATAAAGGTCTAATCTCGCACAAATAACAATGAAAATGTACTTATTTAGATTGAATACCGATCGAATTAATTTCTTTCTCAATAAAATTATGTTGGGATTCTTTTTCAACAAATTCTTGGCACCTACGCCGTGTACGTGCATAGCCAACATAGGACACGAGGCTGTCTGTCAATGGTCACGTGATCGCGAAAAGGGAAATCCCTATTTGAGTTGTCTTCAACTCAATTTTATCTTGCACGGTGGGTTCCTTCCAGATCTTGATTAGCGCTTGTATCGCTCTCGGACCAGTTTGGGTTCCGTGTTCGCTTGTTTTTCGGGGCTGTACTACTAAATGATGATGCCATTATCAAAATAAATTGGAAAAACGGTAAACTGTACTACAGACAAGCACAAGACCGCTGTCAAAAGTTGATGAATACATGAACTAAACAAAGCATTCTGGTATCCACGATACGGAATAAGTTGACCCGGATGTCGTTACGAGGTTACGATGAGGTCACCCTTAACATCGACGTCGTGAGTAGCACTGTTCACACGGCACTTACCAACGACGATTGCTCGCAAGTAGCTCGCTACTTTTAAGTTTTCTTAAAAGTAAATCGTCGTTGTTAACTCGTTGTTAGCTTAACAATGATGTTGTTCAGACGGTCACTACTCACGATCTTACCAACGACTTAACAACGATCGTGTGAACATGCCTAGTCTGGTTCCAATACATTGTAGCTGGTAATCACTCGGCAGTAAATTATGCTTATCTAGCTAAATGATAGTTATGTTATAACTTCAATTAGCACTCTCCAATTCACAGTTGGGGTTGTCCTTGATATCTTCATCCCAGAGTAAACTTAACCCTGGGACTTGACCATACTTGGTTTCAACTTTTAGACTTTCAACTAGCAGTGGTTATTCAAGTCATTTTCATCTTCTTAGGACTCTTAGTTGTTGGAGTTATTAGCTGAACAATACTTTAGTCAGAAAAAGTATGCAGGGCCTACCTTTCCTCAACAAACATTTGTTATACATGTAGAAACATAATTTATTTTTGAAACATATAAATATAACAAATAGTGAATACTCTGTATATAATCTTATTTGATGTGGCAATAAAATATTGTAATAAGACAAGTGACTATATAGCCTATTAATAGAGAGTCAATTGTCTTTTCACACTATATTTTTAAATTATCGTCATATCAAATAAGAAACACAATTTCTACTACCTATTTGATTTTTCACTTGATCTTGGAGTGCTTAATCGTGCTTATGACGTACAAATACTGTTCTAGGATTGGCTACAAAACCCAGCACTCTCATTAGTCGACACCTACCGAGATTGCGAAATACTCTGGTTACTTGTTCATATTGATTATTAAATTATAATACTGGCCTAATTTTCTACCTTTTCAACACGAAAATAATCCTTCAAATATTACTTCTAATGTTAATTCCTAAATATCCAACATTAAAGGATATGCTACAATGTTATAATTTTATGAAAACCCACAACTAATCACTAACTGTCACCATCAAAACAGCTGTTCACATACAAATGAATAGAAAAAATCAAGTAACCACCTTATAAGTTGCTTCATTGGATTACTTGACCCCTTTTGATCTCTTTGAAATATGAAGCATCGTATAGCTCAAAACATGATAAGCGGGCCATATTGGTGACCTTATGGCAGCCATCTGGAGTTTTGACCATGTGTAGCTCTCAATGATGTCATGATGATTACTGACCCCTCACACCGACACCACAAGCCCCATAAGTAAGTATTAAGTTACCCTAGTGCTCCTAAAACATGATGGGTGGCCATATTGGCGAAACTAAGCCGAAACTTCTGACAGCCATCTTGGGATTGGACCATGAATAAAGCCCTAACTGTCACGTCATAGTTGTAGGGGATTTTATGACCTCAAAAACGGTTTTTTGACTATACACAAAACACCACTATAAATAAGATAGTACCTATCGTCGCAAATTGACTTTGTGGCTAATTTGGGACCTTCTTGGCAGCCAATTTGATTGACGTGAAATAAGCTGTCAATGGTCCATGTATTGGTTTAAATGAATTCCTTGGCCCAAAAAAACATATGATTAGATACCCCAAAATCATCGTCAGGTGAATATGAACAAAATTATAGCTGAAAATGGGTTGGCGGCCTATTGGATTTTATGCAAATAAGAAGTTGTCCACACATTGCCGTAGTTATCCTCGAGGTTACATGGTTCAAAATATATAAATATAGTTCTTTGAACTACCTCAACATGCAAGTAAGTAGCATATGTATCGCCAGAAATCGATTATTTATGGAGATTTGGCTAGCCAGTTGGAATTGGCGGGCCATCTTGACCTGGACTTCCAAAAATTGGCACCTACCTTAATATGCTTCTATTCAGGTCAGGTTTTCTTTGAGACCGGCTACTGGTATCCTGGTAACAGTACACTGTCCCAGGGCCCGAGCTCGTCGGAGGCTAAACCGACTCCCCCCATCGGGATTTGTAGGATCTGATGAGGAGGGTAGCTGGTGACCCTGGTAGAATGAAAAAAGATCTACTACAAGGGCGTTCAGTCTGGAGAGCTAATGGCGCCATCCAGCACATGCTGCCTTGCATGTTGGGCAAATGCCCCAAAGGCTAGGCCCACCGCCAGGATAAAACGGATTGAAGTCAGGGAGGGCATGCGGTCAATTATCTTTTGCTCCATAATCCTCACACAGCATAGTTCTGAGTGTGAGGGGAATTCGGCCCACCCTCGTTTACGGGGACCAAACCGGATTTAAAAAACTTTGGTATAACTAACTAACTAACTATGTGACCCCAAACAACAAGTGTGCCAAGTTTGGTGCTTTAATCAAGCGGGGCAAGATTTGTTTTCACTCTGCTACTGGGACTATGAATATTATATGCGCTCTGAAATTTTTGCATTTTCATGGTCCTCTTTAGAAATATTGGCAATTTTATGAAGAGAATTGTTGAATAGAAACAATAAGATGTGTATAAAAATAAGATAAAATGCGCTGGTAACTTCAGTTATTGTCAGGGTTTTTGCAATAAGTCGATGCTGTGTGTTGTTTGGGATGGGTGTAAGTAAGTGGAGCGGATAAGATATCGATGGATGACGGATGGTGAGGCAAGGGTACTATGGTGTGGGGGAGGGCAACAAATGTGGACGCAGTTAAAAGGTGATAGCAATTGGGTAATACAAATTACTGTCACTGGGAAGAAAACATCCAAACAGTAAACAATACTAGAAATAGGGTCACAGAGTAAGGATCCAAAACTGGTAAATGGGGACATATAGTGATTAGTATCGTGTCAGTTAGGAAGATTGTCGAGGAGAGTATAGTGGAGAATACATATTAAGCATAAATGTCCTTTTTTGCAAGATTAAAGCTTTAAAAATTGGTATAACTGATTTAAAGTTAATTTAATTTCATGATGTTTGTATTGTCTCTGTGTAGAAGGTGCAAGGAATTTGTTGTGGAAATATGTTTATTATGGCCTTACTCTAACAAATGCCTATTAAAACCCCTAATTAAGTCAAATTTAAAAACAATTTACAAGTAGAATTTGAAGGGAGTTATACAATAGGGATCTCTTGCCAAAATGGAAGCGGCAAATACCATGATAAAAGCGAGCCATATACCATTGATAAAAGCGAACAATATGATAGGGTGATAACTTAGCTTCAACACATCTTTGAAAACCGTATTACATACAAAAATTTTGTTAATAAGGGATACAAATTATTGTCATCAAAATGTAATTTGTCACCCGCAACAGATACCCATCTCTCTGGTATTCTGGCATTGGGTAAGATCCAGGCATATAATGTTGCTGTGGGGATTTGCCACTCAGTGGTGGGCCACCAGACCCTTTTCTAGGGAGGGGGGGGCAAAAACAAAAGTGACATTCTGGGGGGAAAAAATATCAACATTTGGAGATTTTTAACCATTGTTGACATTGTTGAGCCTGTTAAAAAATACTGTTAAGTGTTTGAAAAAAAATAACTGATTTTTGACAAAAAAAAATCTGTCATTTTTCTTTACTGCAAGGGGGTGGGGGGGCGGCAAACGGGGGCAAGAAAAGAAAAAATAGGGGGAGGGCAAATGCCCCCCTTTTCCCCCCGTGGCGCCGGGCCACTGTTGCCACTACTCCCACACGTTCCCAGCATGTACCGGTACCCATTTATATCCTGGGTGGAGAAGCAAGTGAGGTAAAGTGCCTTGCCCAAGTGAACAAACACATGGCGAAGTGGGGATTGAAACACAACCTATTGCTTATGAGGCGAACGTGAATCCAACTGCAATGCAGTGCTCACCTGTTAATGGTCAACAACCACCTCCCTTGCAACCAGGGGCAGTGCCCCCCTGCTGGTAACCCATTAGGGCCTGTGGCAACTCGCCGGAATTTTGAGGGTGATGTGATATTGAGGAGTTGGTACAATAAATGTAATTACTTTGACTGGTTAACGTTGTGCTGTGCTTTGACAAGATCTTCTGGGACCCATCTGTCAACCTATTTGGCCATGTGGGATCTACAACTGCAAGCAGAGGGGAGTTATTTCTGTTTTGGAATCTCTACCGTGCCCCTGTACTCTTGGCCTTGGTTGCTGGGGAGGCAGCACAGATCATGGAGAATGTCAGTGATGATGTGATTGTGGGACGATGCTTGTCCGTGCTCAGAGGAATATTTGGCAACAATGCAGTACCACAGGTGAGGATGCAATTTTCAAAATTTGAGAATTTTGCACAGTTGTGTTGGTAATAGTCCAGTAAACTGTACCTGCGAACGGTAATATGCAAAAGTGCGTATTTGTCATAAAGAAGTGATTTTGTAATTAGAATTGAGATCCCAGACTGTATTTTAATGGCAGAGCTGGAAATGCTAAAATTCTGTTCGTCCGTTATAAAATAGTGCCACCTCATGAAAATGACCTCTAACATGACTTTCCTGAACCAATGGAACAACTAATGGATGAGCATAGACACGTACATGGTGCTATTTGCTACCTATTTCATATTGGAAGAACGTTTCCAGCAGCAGCTGAATTATCGGGATCTCTGATATTAATTTAATTACAAAATTCATTCTTTTGTGACACAGATATTTTTGAGCTTTACCATTCACAGGTATAGCTTACTAGCCAATTACCAATACAACTGTGCAATAATCTCAATTTTTTGGGGGAAAAATTGGATGCACTCTACAAAAAAATATCTTGTTATTGCTTTAAATACAAACAAAAAATACAAACTTCTCATAAATTTCATTGTTCTGTTGTAGCCCACCTACCAGGAACGTTTCGGAGGTATATTAGACAAACAAGTACAAAAAACCCCGCAAACTTTGTTTTGAACTTGCTTGCTATCGTAAACGTCCCTATAGAAAACCGTGCTTTGATTTTCTGTTGTGCACGACAGAAAATACTAAATCCTCATCTTATTACATAAAGATGGCGTATTCGGCTTATTCACTTCAGGTGTGATCTAATACATTGGTAGCATTTCAAAATTCAAAAAACCAGGGTTAAAAAATTGGGGGCACTTCTTTCTTGAAATGTCCTCGTGTCTCTTTAACACCTGTGCTAAATTATCAAAATCTCAGTCAGCTAGTGGACAGACTCTATTTCTGATGGCTTTCTTTTGGGATCTAAGTTGGCAGTAAATATCACATACCGTGTTGTTCCTAATAAACGCCCCTGCTCTAATAAACACCCCCCCTACGATTTTTAGATAAAACAATTCAAGAAAATGAGTTAAGCTTACCTAAATCACATGATTTAATGGCCGGGACTGTCGTAATCCGTATCATAATCACTGTTGTGCACAGTTGTAATAGTTTAATTAGTATGGATCTTTGACCTCGGTAGGTGCGAAAACAGCGCCCGCCTGCTCGTTGGTTTGTATTATTGGTAATCAGCGAAAATAAGCATGTGTAAGGTGATTTTTGTGGGATTTTTGACTTTCCATTTTTGATTGGTAATAAACGCCCTCCCTTTTGAAAAATGCACTGCCCCCGGTGCGTTTATTAGGAACAATACGGTAGCCTATTCCAAGGTTGTGTTTTGTATAGCACCGCATGTCTTTATATAAGGATTTGCCTGTCTCTGCTAAGTCATTGTAAATGTGGCTACAAGTATACATAACCATCTCTATCTTCGTGGGAGTACCTGTTAAGCAATAATAGCACATTTTTGAGATTTTTGCTGCAGCATTGGTAACTGGCTAGTGAAACTATACCGTGAATGGTTAATCTAAAAAAATGTCTTGTGTCCCCAGGTAAGGAGAAGCGATTTTGTGTAATTAGAATACTTAATCTCGTAGGATTTTGTTTTTTCTCCGATATAAATTCCAACGGCTGCTGCAAACGGCTTTTCAATATTCAATCGCCGGGAATAGCGCCAGGAGACCTAACGTTCTACGCTCACCATAGTTGTTCATTGTTCAGGCAATTTACGTTATAGTTTCCTTTCGTTAGGTGGTATTATTTTAATAATGGGCGGACAGAATTTTCTGCCATTAATTTTACATCTGGGATCTCAATTCAAGTTTTTACAAATCGCTTCTTTTATTACAATATGCACTTTTGAGTAATAACCGTTTGCCGGTATATGTTTCTAGAACCAATTACCAACCACCCCTGTGCAAAAATCTCAACATTTTGAAAATTTGGGGGCGCTCTTAAAAATGTTTTTTTGATATGCTTTTATATTGCTTTAAGTAGCAAGCGGATACCCACCCACATGGGAACCACATCACCGCCGGCCATAAACTGCTTTGAGCTCTGTGAGATTATTTTAGTAATCTTATCCATTATTAACCTTTTGGTGCTGTGTAATTAAATATATTTTTACCAAAATTCAATATAGGGGTTTTTTGGTGATGGCTGAAAAACAAAAGGAGTAAAACAACAACGGAATGTTTGGCACCCTCTTTGGGCCAAAATGTTGCCTATAGGCAGCTAGCTGCAGAGGTACTCCACACTGTGGCCTACCCTAGTTCCCTCTCAGTCACCTAGCAGGCATGCAGAGTACACCATAGATGGGATACTGCTTAGATAAAGCAAGATTACAACATTTTTTTTGAAGAGCCGCCCCAATTTTTACACGGTTGCATTGGTAATTGGCCGGGTAAACTATAACTGTGCATGGTTTAAATCTCTACATGTCTTGTTTCCGCAAACGAAGGAATTTTGTAACTAGAATATTAATATCCCGGGATCCCCGATAATCATTCAACGGGCTCTCGAAATGGCCTTTTCCAATATGAAATAGCCGGGGCAATAGCGCCATTACGTATCTACGCTCATCTATTTTAGTTTTTTATTTGTTCAGAGGCAAGTCAAGTTAGAGGTCAATTTTTCTTGAGGTGCACTATTTCATCATGGACCGGACATAAACTAGCCATTCCACTCGCCTTAAGTACAAATCTAGGAGCCCAATTCTAATTACAAAATCGTCTCCTGTTTATGATAAATCGCATTTTTGATCATTCTCGTTCGCAGGGTAGTTTGTCTAGACAATTCCCAACATAGCTGTGCAAAAATATCAAATTTTGAAAATTGGGGGCTCTCATCAAAATTGCTAATAATTGCTTTAAGCATCCAGTGGCTTGTGTACTTGACAAGTCATTATTTGAAGGTACGCATCAATAAAGATCAGGGGTACCCTTGGCGTGAGCTACAATGTACACACAGAGTAGCCGAAGCTCTGGTTTACACTGTACGAAATCTGACTGTGTAGTGTTATGCAACATACAACTTTTGAAATATGTGGTATTTACTACTCAGATGTAAAAGGTATGTAGGAAATAGCTTATGGCCGCTGTCGTCCCTCCGCGCAGTGCATACCGGACTCTGCGGGAGGCAGTTTGCGTGGTAGCACCCCTTGAGTAGAAATGGTATTTTTTATATCAGTGTCTTAGACTCCTAGCTTGTATGCTGAAAGGGAGACTAACTTTGAGACCTTGGTTAACAGGGTTAGTCCCTACAAGAGTGAAACCTTTTTTCTTTCAAAATGCTGTGAAAGTTAAATTAATGGGAGAGAATTTCCTCATGGATGGGCCAGAACGGCCCATGCATGAGGAATTTTTTCACCCGTAACATTTGTAGGACTAACCCTGATTTAAACCCATGTCAACGACTTATATAAGATAGACAAGCGGATTGTCCACAAACGGCGTAACCACAAAATCGAGGTGACCAAAGTATTATAATAAGCATACGCACTTAATTATTCTAGTTTGGGCACCACCATATTGGTTTACGTATCGTCGTAATTGGAAAGTCCTTTTGCAGATTTAAGAGGAAACACAGTATTTTAGCGAGTGAAAACAACAATAACAACTGAGCCACATGCTATCCACTCGGGGGGACTCAAATACTCTTTTCCCAAGTAAAAGTTAACAGGGGTCATCAGGAGACTTGGCATTAGGAATTTAGGAATCTTTTTAGAGGCATGATTTCTTCAATCAATTGGGTTTCGAATAATTATTGCAGAAAAATCGTCCGATTAGACAATGGAACACTGGGGAAATACACACTGGTAACATAACGTGTGACGCACAGATTTGGTAGGTGAGTGTGTGGTGCAGTTAACAGCGATAACGCGCGGCTGGTTGCGCCAACAAGATGGCGAGCGAGGTGGAGAGAAAGCGGTTACCGTTGCTGGCCTATTCAATAACACGAGCGTTTGCCCTTGGTTTATATTCTAGCTCTGTGACCCGGTCTAAAGTTAGTCTCCCTTTCAAAATACCAGCCATAGGTCCCTAGCACAAAGCGTTAGAACGGGTCTAAAGTTAGACCGGATCTAAGTGAATTTAGTCCCACCAGAAAAAGCATCTCCTTTGCAATTACATAAAGGTACTTGTAGTTATTTGAATTACATTTAGCCTGATGAAGAAATGTGAATAACTGTCAAGTGGATCAAATTAATTGGGACTTAGGGACCATTGCATCCAGCCTTAGTCTTCTTCAACGATGCCCTCAAAAACACCCTATAAATTGCAAGCATGAACATTGGAACAGTAAATAGGGCAAAAAGAAATGTATTATTGGTGAAAAGTGTGTTTACAATGGTAAAATCAAGGTTACAAATTTAAATGAAGAGAATGTAACATAATGAAAGTGTTCTCCATTACAGCCAAAGATGCGGTAGTCACAAGATGGCGTGCAGACCCCTGGTCTAGGGGCTCCTACTCCTTCTGTAGTGCCAGGGTTCCTAAGGCAATGATTACGACGTGATGGCCACACCTGTCACTCCAACCACAACCCCCCCGTTATTCCGGGAGCACCACCCCAACCAAATAACCTGCCGAGACTGTTCTTTGCGGGAGAGCACACAATACGCAACTATCATGCAACGTACACGGGAGCACTGCTAAGTGGACTGAGGGAAGCGGGTAGGATTGCCGACCAGTTTCTGGGGTCGTCTATCACTGCCAAGACAGATGCCTCCCGTGCGCGCATCAGGTACCAACTACAGCCAACCATTGCACAGTCGGAAACAACAGCAGGGTCAACATGTACAAGGTTAAAGACCAAGGTGTAAGGAATTCAGGGTGATTTCCTCACCATTATTGAATTTGGGACGGGGACTACCTATCGAGCGCAGTGGCGTCTGTGCAGTAAGATGTAAGCTATCCTATTTATGGTCACTGTACCCACGTTTTGATGGATTGTATTGAGACTTGGGATGACAATGAGATTTTGGCTAGGAAGTGCACGCGACCTCAACATATGTGAGGTCCAAGGTCATTAAGGTCATTGGGACAAAATTGATCACTGTATTCAATATACTGTGAAGGATTTCATTGGGACATTACAGTGTCACATGTGGCGGGGACAGCTAATACTGGCTTACACTGAGCGGAGTAGTGGCGCTTTACGATCGATTTTACGGACGGCTGCCGTTTTGGAAGAGTAATGCAGCCGTTTTCTGAATATAGAAGGAACTACTGTAAAAGCTTTCTGAAGGAAAGATTTATTGAGCTTTGTACTGAAATGTTTTTTCGAGGATTTTTGACAGAACTTGTTGTTGACCTTTTTAATGTTGAGGTACCTTAAGCATCTTTTGACATGATATGCCTTAAAGCGGCACTGACACATTTTCAACAAAAGATGAAATTTCTTCAATTTGCTATCCAATGATTCGCTTGGACCATTGGAAGACCCAGAGACTATATTTGACACACCACCAAATAAATACCCCAAAACACAGATAGGGACATGATATGAGGATTAAGACTCCAGGATAATGTGAGGCCAAACTTTTTTAATTTTTTAGTTTTCCATAACTTCAACAAACAAATGTTGTATATTACAGGGATATTTTGGACTCGTACTCAATGATATTAAAACCACAAAGGTTATAGACCAGTCAAACAGTGTGCATAGCGTGACAAACATGCATACGGAGTGCATGTTCTTGTTTAAAAGAAAGAAAAGCATTTTTCCGCGGTCCGCTTAAATTAACGTCGCCGGCGACGTTAAATTATAAAATCGTTCTGTTTACCATAAGGAAGCTGATTTGGTCTTAATCATTTCGGGTGAGGGCTTTTACAACCATGCAAAAATATCGATTTTGAAAAAATCTTGAGGGTGCACTATTTTTTCAAATGTGCCAGTGTCTCTTTAATTGTTACCTTGATTTATTTCTGCAAAGAAATAGTATGTTTTCCGCTGTGAGATTTACCAAGTCAAACAAGGAAATTCGGTATAATGAATAGTCTCCTGCACAGGGGCATTTAGCAGATGTATGTATGCTGTGATTTGAAGAGGCACAAAAGTGATGTTGTGTGTCAGAGATGGTGAAGTATTATAATGGATTTGGTTGCTAATTTGAAGTCTACAGATGGCGATTGATAAAAAATCGACCGATCACCCGCTCAGTGTGAAAGGCCTTATTATGCACTGAGTAATTTCGAGTTATGCTTGTTCACAAGGGTATTGTGTAAAGCATAATCTTTTTTAATCCTCAAATTGAAAATATAGGGCCGTATTCTCAAACGATGTTTAGAATAAACGGTGGTTAGGCCTAAACTGTGGTTAGCTAAATGCACAGTTTAAAAAACTGCAGGTTAAATATTTTAACAAGTCGTTTAGTTAATCACGGTATTTAAACGCCGTAAATATCATCCACCGAACTGTGACTTATCTTCTCATATAATATTATGTGCGCGTGAGCAATTTATATGTCAGACAATGCTTTCCGTAGTTGTAAATGCTAAGCAGGAAGCCCACGGGTAAATTTCAAGAATGTCGCGTTATGTAAGGAGCTTTAGGATTTGTTCAGTGATGGGGACAAATCCCCGGATCTATTTAAAACTGTTGCATGTGCTGTGCCGCACTTGGCTATAATTCAATACAATAACAGATAAACACACGCATAAAAATAGAAGCAAAGGAAAAATGGACGAAATCAACTGATGAGGACTCGGAAAACAAAGATAAGAGAAATAAAGGAGACAACTGGTCTAACCACAAGTATCACATAGACCTGAAAATATCAGGCATTTGATGAAAGCGTGACGTTAAACACGCCTTAAACTACCCCCGGACCAAGTCTAATTTTAACAACGTTTTAGACATGTTTAACAATGTTCGGCTAAAATTTAAACAGCGTTTAAAGTTAATCATACTTTAAGAATTGCATTTATTTTAGCGGGCGTTTATATTGCGATTTAACCAGTGATTAGTGTTAAACATCGTTTGAGAATATGGGCCATAATGTTTGAAAGCTTTAAAGGCTGACTCAGATTTCCCGATGAGGGCGCTCTGAATTTTCAAACATTGTGTTTTTTGTATATACATAATGCTTGTTAACTATATCAAAATGAAAAATTGATTCACTCAACACCTTATGAGTTTTAGGTGATCATTAGTCTTTGTCAAGAGAAGAAAGCAACCGGAACTGACGAGTGTCCCACTGCCCATCAAATATACAAAAAATTATATTTTGAAATCTCTGAGTCAGCCTTTAAGTATCTTTGATAATAATCCACTGTATAGTGTTAATATTTTCATCATGCATTCACATTTAAACACACATGCCTTGCAGGTGAGTATCAGTGTTATGTGGTATGAAACTTTTGTTTACACAGAGAACCACTCTTCAGTTTTATGAAAGAAAGTCTGCCTTTTGCTTGCACATGCAATGATTCTTTGTATTTATTTAAGTATTGCAGCTCCATGGAAAGGCAGTTTTCAATAGAGGTATCACATGTAAATGCTCTTAACAAGTTTGAACCAATGTTGTCTTTTGTCTTTAATGTCTGTTCAATTAATTTACATGCCTGCCATTTTAATTGTTTATCAGAGGAGGAAAAGAAGACAAAAGTTGTGAAAGATATTTTTTTTTCATCAGCAGGCCTAACAATTTTATGCAGACCCAAAATGCAAGACTCGACTCCAAATACCATTTCTATTGAATTTTACGGAATATCTGTGGAAAACAAAGGCAAACAAGATTCAGCAAGTCAGCAACCTATCTCTAAGGCACACGAAAGGACTAAACGAGAGCACCTGTGGTCTAGTGGAAAAGCACAGGATTCGTGATCATTAGACCGTTAAAATCGTGAGTTTGAGCCCCACTGTGGTCAACATGTTTGTGTCCCTGGGCATCATACTTAATCTCAATTGCCTCGTTCACCCAAGCGAAATCTGGGGAGCTGTTATAGTTATATTACAATCTAAGTGCTGATAGGCATGTGCGCTTGGCTGACTGCTGGCCTAGGTGAAGCGAAATGATTGTGACGATTTCCTGAAGGCACTGTAATAATAATAGGCAACAGCGCTTTGTATCCTGTGGAAAAGGCGCTATATAAATGTTGATATTATTATTACTAAAATTGAAAGGATGTGGCTATTTTCATGTGTGCTGAAAACTTCAGTAACTTCTTTCAGGTACTTTAAAAAAATACATTGTTCCCTGAACGCTTGTGTCACCTGCCATCATGGTTTTCCAACAGGAGTTGTAGTTCGTTGATGTGAGTTCACATAGGGTCACGAGAGATCAACCTATTGCCTCTTTTTATGAAAGTGGCAAAAGGTTGGCATTGTCTCTTATGCATCTGCACCCACACAAACCTGAAATCTAAAGGTTGTTAATCAATTAAATTCATATTTGAGAAATGAGCAATTGTTAACCTTTGATTTTAATGAAATTGGGTCAGAGGTCACATAGGGGTCATTAGAAGTCAATTTGTGTACATCCCACATTAAGTTTTGGCCAGTGGTTCTTTTTGAGTAACTTTGGTGGCCGTAGCATCTTATGTGCCAAAGAAGTGTAATTTTAGAGATTTCACAAAATGGGGTCAAAGTTCACACAGGGTCATCAAAGGTCACTTCATTTACACCACATGAGTTTTGGGGCAGTGTTTTTTCTGACCAAGTATGAAGTTAGTCAAAGCGTATGTGAGAAATGAGCAATAGACGATTTGCACGATCCCCATAATGCATCTCGTATTGTGCCCATTTCCATCCAGGAACTTGTACCAACCTCAAGTCAGCTAAAAACTTACGGTTGAGAGTGTAATATCAATACTAGAAAACTTAACCTATCTGTGACGTTGCACAGTTGAACTGTATTCATCCGGCAGGTGACAATTAGGGCACGTTTACAATCGAAAAATGCCACATTCTTCTACATTTCTGTAAGATTAATTTCACGTGAAAAGGTACTTTGTATTGTAGTTTTAGGCACTGTTCAGCGACGCGAACGAACAGAATATTTTGTAAACATGAACGCCGGGACAAGTTCCCGAATGGAAATGGGCACAATACAAGATGCATTATGGGGATCGTGCAAACCTTTGTTTACAGCTCACAGCAGAAAGAGCTATCCCTATGCTAAAGCAGGCAGCAACACAAAAATGCAGGCGGTGGCGGCGGCGGCCAAGCCTCATTAATTATCGCGGCCAAGCCTCAATTATCGCAATTCATCAAAAATGTCAAAAGAAATTACAGCAATACGGAGTGCAAACCACAAACCAATTTGGGTGCTTTGATGTGGGTCGGTCATGGGTGTTCCCATGACCTACATACGACCTCATCCTCGTTCGTTATTAATAAAAAAAATCAGAAATAACCCTTCCAGTGGAGTTGATTCTTCAACTCCGATGGTTTTGGAATAAGAAAATATTCCTTAATAACATATAAAAAATTCAGAATTTTTCGTCAAGATTTCGCTTTTACGTGTTAAACCAATGGCGACATCTGAAATTGGGATTTCTTGTCCGCCCACCCCTGACAAAAATGAATATCTAAATTAATCGAACAGGCAGTAGTGTATTATGATATATTTTGTGGGTCTATGGGCTGATTTTCATTATAAATATAGTATTAGAAGTGTTTACTTTCAGCAGATAGTGTTGCACATCGCAAGTTCTGTCTGTGCACTGGACTGTATCGGTACGTACTTCAGTCACCATTTGTCATAAAGGACGTTGACTCAGGCTTGAATTAGAGAATAAAGGTATGATTTTGGGAACCGGTACTCTCTTAATACGACGACTTGAACCCAAGGCGATACCATGGTGTCGCCGGGTTCAATTCGTCGTAAAGAGAGTACGGTTCCCAAAATCATACCTTTATTTGTATTCTTAAACAGCTTTATCATTTAGGGTCATCTTTAACCCAATTTCGCGATGCTTTATGGCTTAAATACAACAAGAAAGGACTGCCACCACCCAGTTACAACAATCGAACAACCCATTGAACGCAACGATCATACGCAACGAGTACGCAACGTTTGCAGGCGCACGCGAATGTCGCAAAACGCGGTATGACGCGAGCGCTTCAACCTAAAAATAACATCAATACGCAGCGCGTACTACCTGGGTTCAATCGTTGAATTGAACCCGGGCATCAGCCAATGAAATTGCTTACATTTTCACAGCTGTTTAAGAATGTCTTGTCATACATACAAGCATTTCGATTTAGTTCTTTCAAAGAACAAGGGAATTAGGCAGTATTGTGTATACCATCAATTGCAATTCTTTCACATATTGTAATAAAAAACTCTTTTCCCAAATTGATAAATTTCAAATAATGTCCGCTGGCAAATTTTTCCTAACTTTAAAGGTGCAATGAGAGATTTTGGGGCATCCATATATTGTGTCATATGAAGTAATTTCATATAGATAAGATCCCCAATAGATTTCTTCCCTTCTCTGTGGTTACAGAAATGCCTTGAAAGTGAAACAAAATGTGATTTTTATTTCCTTAATTTCAATATAAAACCTAGGCTGAATTTTGTATTTGCTCCTATAACGAAATTGCACAATTTTTTGTACAATAAATATTTTTTCCTGTTTAAAAATCCATTTCACATTGGGACATTTCTGATAGAAGCTTTACATTAGTGCAAAATTAGATTATCACATTTTTAGGGACAACCTGTTATGGTTAAAATCGCGTATCACCTTTAATCAAACTATACAATTGCTGCACACAGAATATTTCTGAACAAGTCTTATCAGTGTTTCTGACCGTAGATTGGTCATGAGCAGGGTTCTAGCTAGGCAAATTTTAAGTGGCTGGGGCGGTGTGAAATTTAATGTGCAATGTAAGACCATTGAAATTTTGATGATACTTTCCCTTTTAATACTAAGATTCTCCATTGATTTTGCAACTTGAGTGCTGGGTATTTGAACTCAAAATGAACCTGATTGCCGGGTGGACCCGCCCACCACCGTCCAGCAAGGCTAGGACCCTGGTCATGAATATACATCGAGACTGTGAAACAAGAAGAAAATTGTTAAAACCTAATGAAAAATGCAGTTTTTAATAATGACAATACATTATTAATTTGCTTGAACATTTTAAACAATACATGATGATGACTGTCAAGACGCTTAGAGGGATTGGAGCTCCTGGATCTACATCAGTGGGTTAAAGGTCATCTAGGGACTCGGGTCATGTGGGGGAAGAATATATTTAAATTTTCCATGGTTCTTAAAGCCGCCTTTTTTTTTTTTTTTACTTTTTGGAATTAAAAAAAATATCGTGTAGTTTCTTTTTTTTTTAGGATATGATTCTTCATGATTTTTCCTGATTTCAGTATTTTTTATTTTACTTTAAAAAAACTTCTGCCAACTTTAATTTTAGACCGATTCCAAGCCTTTTACGTCAAATGGGTTTAGAGATTGGTTATCCGATTCAAGATTAAATACCGCGAGACGATGTTTTTGATAGCCAGTGAGTATAACAAGAAATTATGCACTGGTTGAGTACATCAACTTATAGTAGATCCACTCATCCTAAGGGGGGGGGGGGGGGTTCACCGCCCGAAAATTTTTGGACAGAGTCGATTAGTTGGGAGGGAAGCCAGAATGCTGGCTTTATTCACCTGCTTCCTTAACGAACTAAGATAATCCTCGCCTTTCATGTATAAAGAAGAGTACAAAGACTTTTTGTGTGCTCTCGTATCCAAAACCCAAGGCCGCATCAAGCCTCAAAGCCCCATAACGTCCAACTCCTCACCTGTTCTTGAAATGCCTATTAACAGCAAATACGATTAGTTCAGAATGTTTTTTGAGAGTTAATGTAGTTATATGCAATTTATCTGTGAATTGAAATTATTGTTAAATAAAGCACATAATTGATTCTTCTCTGCTAGCTGACTACATGCTTAATAGATTTAGTGTAGAATTTGAATTTTCCATCCAGTGGCACATCCCCTCATTCAATGCCACTACCTTCGGCAGTACTTGAAGGTGACACGTGGTTGACTCGACTATAGTAATTAGGTGCCATCCGGGATAATAAGTGATCATGCACAAAATATGTTTGTGGTAATAGAGCTGTGATCTTTATTTGTTAAGTACAGATTGTGTTAACACCTCTAATGCACCAAAGGGGCAGCATTTTAGAATACCTGCCACATGTTTGATCGAGATCTCGATCACTTGAGCAGTATTGTTAAAATTGTGAAGTCTTTTTTGGGACTTACTAAAATGCGAAATGTGTCATTTACTTTTAGGAAATTTGGATATCAAATGGTGGGGGATGTTTTCCAGTTTTAAATGACGAATGTGGAGAGATAGAGATAATGAAGACTTAAGAATATTAATGCGGAATTATAATTTAAAATCTTTTTAGTGGTTTATTCTTTTTTAGCTTAATGGTTGTCTATGTGGACTTAGGGAGGGATAGTGCATTGTTTGATAAATGTTTTGTAAAAAAGCTTGTAGAAATAAAGTACAAAGTCCAAAAGAAACACGCATTTAATATTGTTTGTCTCTTTTTATGTTGCATTGTGTTAAAATGCTTCCTTTACAACAACATATTGTTGATTAATACGTCACTGTATTCAGATGTTTCAATATGTACATGTATAAAAATTGGGATCTTCCGGAGCTGGACACCCAAAGTGCATCCTGTGGTGAAGGCGGTGTGAACCGTAATCCTATGATAGGAGCTCAAGTGCCAACTACTAACCTGCATACACTCTGATAACAAAAGAAATCATCTATTTATTTGTGTGTGCTTTCAAGGATTATATGTTGTGCCAACAAATTGAAACGCGTTAATGGACAGGTGTTATAGTGCATATCCAATGGGTGCACTGAGCCTGTTTCGTTGCAAAAAATTATACAAGCGGGTTCTGACAAAAGGGCGTTCTTGTTAAAGCAAGAACAGTACATTTTTGAAAGAGCGCCCCAAATTTCAAAATGGATATTTTTGCACAGTTGTGGTAATGCTAGTAAACTATCCTGCAACGACAATGCTCAAAATGTGATTAATAAAATAAACTATTTTAAACAAAAAATTAGAAAAAATTTTTGGGGGATCCCGATTGTTACGTAATGAGAGAGCTGAAAATGCTAAGTAGTTTATGTCGTCATGATGAAATAGATGAGACGTAATTTTATTGAGGTGGCACCCAAAACTAATGGATGAGCGTTGAACAGCATGGCGCAATTTCACGATATTGAATTAGGAGATCTCTAATATTTATTCTAATTACAAATGCTTTCGTTTACGACACAGAATTTCGAGCTGTACCATTCACGTTAGTTACTAGCCAATTACCAATACAGCTGCACAAATCTCTATATTTGGAAATTGGGGGCGATCTAAAATATGCTGTTATGCTTTAATCATTAAGTGTGACCTGAACTTGTGTTTGTTTCAAAGTCAGTCTGGGGATAGTGTAGGAGTTCTACTCCGAAAAAACTGTAGCAAGCTGATTTGTAATACCAATGAGCAGGAACGGTTGTGTCAATCAAAAGTCCACTGAAGTCTGTTGACGTTAGATATTTTGAGTGGTGGTTTGAACAAGGGCTTAGCAAGGTTTGTACAATATTGAAAATTGTCGTATTTTGTTAAAAATAAATCAAATATTTTTAATTTTTGCATCTTTTATGAGCTTTTTTAAAATAAAGTTTTAATTTGCATCCTATATTTTTTTGATATTGCTTATAAGGGTTCGAGGTCATTCTACACTGCAGTCAGTATTTTTCCTCCAGGGTAAATTATATTCCAATGCAATAAGTGGTTGACCAAAATGGGGAGCCTTTTGTTCATAAAACCAAATCTCAAAACAAATTACCTGTAAATTGGGTTGAAATATATATATATATAGCTCTCTTCAGACACAATATTTTGACCATTTCGGTTAAAATATGAGGTCTTAGGGAGGATGGGTATTATATCGCACCATGTGTCTTTCTTTCTAAATCAGAAAATTTATTGACTCCTAGCTGTATACCCCACACGGATACAGTGATTGAGTGCGCCATCATCAGGAAAACTCTCAGTCGGCCTTTATTTAATCAGAAAGTCAAAATATTGTAGGCATATGAAAATAGCAGCCACCCAGGAAAATTTATTGCTTTTCATACACAATATTGAAAAATAGCGATATTAAGTTCAAACAACAATTCAGGAGACTGAATATACCATAAAAGCAATTAAAATGGCTATTAGAGACGTGTATATATTGAAGTGTGATCCAATAAATATTGATAGCAAAAATATCAGGAGGACTTGCCGGTTAAGTACAAAATGACTATACTAGTATATTTGAAGCCAATATATTGTAGCAAAAAATTAAAGTGCAAAAGAATTCACAAGGATCCTGCCTTGTACTGATTATAACAATTTTAAACCCACCCTTTTGAGGCTACCGCCTTATTTACAACGTATCTCATTGGCACATTACATGATATAACAGGATGAAAGCTCTGAGTAACCAATAAAATAGACATTTTATCTCTATGCCCTTTAAGAATACAGGTCTCCGATTGGTAATTACACAATTTACACAGCGGTTTGAAAGTCATTTGTTTATGACAAACCAGAATTAAAAAAAATACATCGGTCCTCGGACCGTTGTGTCGCCTGCCGTCGCGGTAGTGAATGATAGGCCATAACATGACCTTTGACTTGATTGTGACCTTGGACCTCAAACAAATGGAAGAGTTGCATGTAAACTCCATAAACCAAGTTTTGTTCAAATTTGAACTTCAACTTCTCAAATGAGGTCAATTTTTACATTTTCAGCCTCTTACAACTGACCCCTCACATGACTTGACCTCTCAAACAATTGAGGGATCCCATGTTGACCTAAACCAAGTTTGGTTTAAATCCATAACAGTATGAGGATATTACAGGCAAAATGTTAACTTTTTCCACAACAGCAGACATCAACAGTGGACAAAGTGATCCTATGTGTCTTTCCTGCCTTAGGGCAGGCGACACAAAAAAAATAATCATGGCGCAACACTTTTTGAAAACAATTTGTATTATTTATACCATTGACTTTGGCCTGTGTAATTTTAACGAAATTTCATTGCGGGCAAATATGATTTTTCTTAAAAATCAAGTTAACACACGCTCTCTATGGGGAATTTAATAGAGAGGGCACTATAACATACAAATCCTGACCTTTGTAGCCTATATGGCAAATTCCCCATGATTTTTTCTGATTTTGATTTTTGTAGAAAAAAATGGGGAAAGTGGTGGTGGGGGATGAGGAGGGGGATGGGTGGGGTTTTCATATTGTAGACATTATACCTTGTAGCTTCATTATAGCATGTTAGTGATGGCCGCACATTGGCGGGACATATTTTTTTTTGCATCCGAGTCGCCCTTGTTATACTGGTTTCAAATTGTGTCGCCCACTACTGCTTAAATTTGCTCCAAAAGAAGAGATGATTTGCATTGTCAAACAGTCTGTGTTTGACCCTAGGACTACCCAAATACACCACACCAGTGTTTGTTGTGGGGGTGTATTAGCAGTGAGGCTACTGTGACTAAGTGCTTTACTGTTTTCTGTCTGCTAAACCAAATATCTGTGTCGGCGAGCCTTCTCATGGCATTATTTTTTCATTACACACCCTACACAGTCTGGATCTTACTCATGTGGCTGACCTTTTACTCGCAACTACTTGTGTCTACAGCAGCTACTACTCATTACACAGCCAAATTCTATTTATAATTCATTGACAGCAAGACGGGGTGCAATCGCAAGTTATTAATGTATATATACTTGGAGACAGAAACCCTTTTGATAGCGCGTAATTCCTGTTGTAAAGGGGGCGGAGCAACCCGTGCAAGTGCATGCACTACCCGTGGTCGGTGACCCGCAATGCAGATTGCTTCGGTGGCGCAATTAAGGCAAGTGCATTTTTAACGCTGAAATATGCAGAGAACCGGAAGTATCGTTTGTCAAAGGGCCATCTTCGGAATCAGCACCGTGACCGAACTTCATTGGCCTCCATGACAAACAACCAATCTAGGCGCAGTGGAAAACATAATTTTTCATTAGGTTTTATCCCACCTAACCAAAATAATGTTTCCACTTTCGCTATATTGGTTTTTTTGTCATGGGAGGCAATGAATTTCAGTCACTTGTGTGACTTCCCGAAGAATGGCCCCCAAGGGTTTCTGTCCCCCAATGGTAATAACATCTCCTCTAACATACCTAACCTAATAATTGCTACTCACTATTGGAGAAATTGGGGGGCGTGGACAGTTACCCCGGACTTGACATGCAGCTACCTCGATCTACCCCGTATTACTACATTTGCCAGCTGGTTAGTATGCAAATTGAGGAGGATATACCTTGTTAAAGGTGTTTGTTCCCGATTTTTGTCCTAATGTGTTCTCTACTTGATATTAGAACCCTCATACTTGTACAACAACGGTAGTTTTTTTATCGTATCTTGAGAAAGTAATGGATTTGAAAGCCTGAAATTTCATGGACGACCACCGAGAAAAATCCGACCCTTATCATCTTATTAAAAATTGATACTCTTACGGTTAAATCGTGGGGTCCCAAATGAACGCTCGTAACAAGCCCTTAACAATTTTCATTTTTGAGAAATGATTATACCATTAGAATCAGGCACTTTTGTAAAAATTGCCAAAATATCTAGAAACTAAATTGACCACGAGGTAAACCATACACACCGAAGCCGTTGTAACCAACACGCGTTCCTTACGTTGCATACTCTCCAGCAAAAAAAAAAGCTAAGGAATCCTGGCATACAAATGCACGTGTGGTGGGTAGGTATTCTATGTCTACTTGGTGGTAGCTGCTGTGGCTATACGACATTAAGAAGCTGGGCCGTGTGGTCTTTTTTTGAATTTTATTACCAGTCTGGCAAAATTAACTTTTTTGCATTTTTCTGGCACATCCCCAATCTATAACAAAGGTAGAGAATAAGCAGACCCTAGGCTATCTAAAAAAAAAAAACAGAAATTACCACAAATTAACACTATATGTTTAGAGTTGCTTTAGAGTATACAATTGTTTTCAGAGTATTCAATACGTAAAATCAGTGTTCTCAAAACATTCCTGTACAAAGAATGACAATACTCTATTTTTTCAAAATTGTGCCAGTCTTCTCGAGTGATTTCAGTACCAAATACTGAATCACTACTACCTGGCACATGGTACGTTCCTTTCTTCAAGAACACGCATGCACCACACCACACCACACACAAATAAACATACAATCATCCCCTCATGTATGTCATTAGCTATCAGGTATGGTGTTTGGGAAATATGCGAATTAGTGTGTGTGTTGTGCACTGATTTTGTCTAAATCTCAACTGCAATACCAGCGGTGTTTTTGAAATCAATCCCTGATGCATAGCATGTGCCTATACCGGACTGTACTAAACACATGTCAGTACTTTGGGATAAAAAGATCCAAAAGTTTTAATAACACAAAACATTCATAATCAGGCAAAAAATTCCCTAAGTACTAACCTTTGTTGGCTACAGAGCGTTAAGTGAGGTTTTATTTGTTTAAGAATAGACTTAATGTGATCACATGACCTTATTGAGATAAAATTCCCAAAACTAGTGCATTGTGGATTTGACTCAAACACCCTCTGTTGCAATATGGTTTACCCTTTCCAGTCCATTTTTGAATTGCAGGGTCAATATCGCCGCCACCTTCGCCCCAAATGGATAAAGGTACAAACAGAGAGTTGAAGTTGTCCATTTTTTTGTGATATGTACGTGATAATCATAATAGAGTAGACAGAATTTATTCCCATCTCCCCTTTTATTTGGCTACAGAAATAACTTAAATGAAAACAAAATGTTTTTTGCATATGAAACTAACTGAATTTCCTATTTGCTCCTATAAGGAAATTAGAAATTTCACAATTTTGTACCAAATAACAGTTCTCAGCTTAATATTCATATTTGTCTGCCTGGAGAACCTAAGAGTAGAGTTAAAATTTCAAGTTCTCACTTAATTCTTCAGATGGGATATTTTTTTTTTTTTTTTTTTAACAACCCAGTGGCAAAAACAGAATTTCAGGGACAACCTGTTTTTGAAATCTATCTTGTACCTTTAACAGGAGTGTGGTTATGTTGAAAAACAGCTCAACAAAGAGTTTGTGTGATCGAAAGAAAGTAAAGGGTTTCCTTGACCCAACTTATGATCACAAAACTTATGATCATGATGTGTTCCTGTGTAATATTTGTATTACATGGGCTCGGTTCTAAGTGATACTTACATGTTCAAAACACTTAAGGCAGTAGTGGAGTGCATTCGCAAATTGCACTCCACATACTGCATAACGTGTCTTTGACCCATGTAATAATCACTTAGAACCGAGTAATTCATCCCTGATGAATTTGCTTTTTCTTCTCTTCATAGTTTAATTGACAGGTCGAATATTACACCATAGAAACAACTTATTTTGTTTTTCTGTTGTGCATGAATTGGGTTAAGATAGCCATATACCCAAGACAAATTACAGGACTTGCCT
Organism: Ophioderma brevispina; assembly: GCA_023653785.1. Classification (NCBI taxonomy): domain Eukaryota; kingdom Metazoa; phylum Echinodermata; class Ophiuroidea; order Amphilepidida; family Ophiodermatidae; genus Ophioderma; species Ophioderma brevispina. Next base: position 41,728 of record JAMKCH010084756.1, read on the forward strand.
AAAAATTAAATTTTATTTTGGGGATATTTTTTTTTTTTTTTTTTTTTTTTTTTTTTTTTTTTTTTTTTTTTAACCAAATTACCCCTCACAGGCCTTTGGGCGCGTTGATGTCATTTACATAATTTTGGGGGAATTTTCACCAAATTGAAATTGTCAAGGATTATGAAACTGAAACCTGATAAATCATACGAATATCCAATCTTACGAATTTATTACAACCATTCCTTAAGATATTTGTCAGGTTAGTGAATGTTTTTTTTTGGTCCCACCGCCACTTTGAGTTGGCGAAGGGGGACTCTAGAAATGCTCTTCGTCCTTGCCGTGTGTGGTGTGTGTCCCACGCGATATCTTTGGATCTAAGCCAGCTTGGGTGTCCATATTTGCCCACACAGATGTAATCTCAAGTACGCGTTGGCCTGGATCTTCGGTAGGTCCATGTGTCATGGTCAAAGCGTCACTTTGGTCAAAATAGGTTAAATTGCTACAAACTTGTTAAACACGATTCTTTTTATCTCAGCAAGTATGGGGTTTCCATCTTCGCACCATAGATGTTGCGCAAATAGGCGGCGGATGAGTTCGTAGATGGGTTCATGTGGCTTGGGTCAAGGGTCAAATATGCGTCAAAAATGGGTCCAATTTGGTCAAAAATGGGATTAATGTGCTATACAATCCTTTGGCAATTTGGAGGATGATGAACCTTGGTGGGTGTGTCAACATTCAGCTGCCAAACACAATTTGAAGTCATTTCAAGGTCATGTGGGGTCCCCATTTCAAGGTCAAATGGATTTAAAAATTGCTATAGCCCTTGTCAATTGTGGTAGGATGCTTGAAACTTGTGGTGTGGGTCAACATTCAGTGGCCAAAAATTTTGAAGTCATTTCAAGGTCATGTGGGGTCATCCAAGGTCAATCCATACACATGGTAGTAGGTCATGAAAACTGATCGGTGTAGTAAGCTTCCCTTGCCCAAAAAATTTTGAAGGTCATTCAAGGTCAAGTATGGTCATCTAAGGTCAAATAACTACAAGTGTTGTATGTCAATGTAGTCAACAATTTGATACTCGCCAATTGCAACTGCTATTATTGCCGCAGCTTCAGTGGTTTGAGCACCCCTTAATTTCCATCACATTCTCCCGTGATCTTCAAATATATTTCCTTCCATTTGACATCTCGACGGGCGGGGGACCTTTGTGGTTCGAGAACCGCTTGTTATTGTTTCCTTTGTTTTAGGGGTTTCAAATATATAGTTAATAGCCGCTAAACTTTTCAAGATTTAAATGTCCACATTTTAATACAATTTCTGGTGAGAAATTAAAAATTTTAACATTCAATACAGGAGATAGTAAAATACTTCATTCTCCCTCTGAAAACTAGAAGTGCAGGGGCTGTTTAGTTTTGAAGTTCTTGCTGTACTCAAAACTAATTAAAATGGCTGCCATTGGCGGCCACATGCCTTATTTGCATCAAGTACTTGAAATGACTTTATATTACGTAGACTTCATGCATAAAAAGCAAAAATAAAACAACTGTTTTAACAAAAATATGATTGGGTATTTGCTACCTTACAGCGGGATGACCCAATTTAAAGTCCTAAAATTTTTCATCTTGATGCAATGACCTCACCCCAACCGCCATTGTCAAGTTTTTTCCGCCGATATTTCACCAAACCCTTTGAGTGAGATCTACAAACGTGGTATTAATTCCCCTAGAGTACTGTGTAAAATTAATATTGGTCAAAACCAAAATTGCATATTTTTTGCTCATAACATCCAAATCAAACATCCTTTTAGCAATCGATTTCACAGGTAAATGAAACAATAGTAG